>VUQI01046998.1:0-17218 GCA_015106735.1 Paratilapia polleni | reverse complement strand
AACCCTCGTTTGGGTTTACTTTTCACTACTCAGTATTCAACAGGAACTCAAGAAATCCTTAGAATTAAGACGATAACTTTCAAATGTACAGATCGATTAAATAACAGCTTTCTATCTTCCCTCCCAGTACGCAGACACACAAACAAGTCACCTGCCTACGCAGTTACAGCCACACACATGCGCTCACCCACTGACTTAAGCACCTCTCTCTCACCCTGCATCCTTTCCTTCTGTCTCCTTTCACAGTGGAAAGCTGAGAAAATGAATGTTTTCCATTTCTTTCGCTCCTGGGCAGCACCGCTGCAGTATCCTGGCTGCCAAGGTGAAATTTGAGGCACACTTTCAGAAAAGTGAGAGGTACACAGGGTGGTTTGGTAGAGAAAAAAATAATTCATAAAGCTGGACAAAAAGCTTTGGTGGGGAAATGAAACAGTGTTTTCATCAATGACAGGAAGCCACCGGTTCTGTCTCCAAGCTATTTCCCAAGAGCAAAACAAAACAGATGATGTGGGGCTCCAATTTTCTGGTTCTGGTCTTTGCTGAAGTGGACAGGCCAAAAAATAAATGTAAAAAAATAGACAACCTAATTTTTGCATACAAGTTGTTGCAGTTGATTCTGGAAAGTCTTATCTTATCTTATCTTATAATTTTTCCAGTTATGCCATCCATCCCGGAAGCCCCTATTTGCATTTGCTTTAATGTCGGTGGAGACGACACACTGCACCAGGCTCAGTCAGATGGCGATTAAGGCAAAGAAGAACCCTCCGTCGTTCAGGAGCCAATTCAATGATTAGACACACCTGCATAATGCGACCACAATACCAACTCGATTCAGAGATTAAAGCTGATTCCATCGGTTCTGAAATACAACAGGTGCAAGAGGTGCCTATGGATTTTACGCCAGTTAAAGTGGTGATGAACATCCTGATGTTTTCAATGTGAGGCACTTTGTCCTTTTAAGTGGATGAAAACTTCCACATTGCAGTGGAGTTCAAAGGAAACACTCCGCTGACGAGTTCACAAAGCACACACAATAATTATAGTTATATATAAGACACTGTAATCAAAGATTTCTCCATTAATACTGACTCTTATGTACCACAATGAAACAGATTTGCTTCTGATTTTCATTCTTGACTTCGATGCATCTGTCCCGTGCTGGTGATCCAGTACTCTAAAGGCCCACCCTGCCAAACCCCCATCCCTGTTAATCCCAGAAATGTGACACTCCAGACAATTAGGGAGGTATGTGTGCTTGTCACAAGCATTCACTTATGTATCTTTTGACATGGGAAAGAAAAAAAAAAAAAACAGCTGTGTAGTGGGATTATGACTCTGGTATGTGAATAGCAGCGTGCCCTTTCATTAATCTGCAATCAAAGCCTTGTTTCTTTGCCCTGTTCTGTCTCCTCGTTCGCCTCCCAAAGCACACTGATGTCGAGCCCTGACAACAATGCTGTGTAGGCTTTTAATGACTAGGCAGCCCTGCAAAAAGTAGTTAAATAAATAAAAAATACAGTAACCAAGGGTGATGACTATTGGCATATTGACTCACGGTTTGTACTAAGTATCCCCAAGGGGCTCACAGAGCAGACATATTTTAAATGGACCTCTCACTATCTGCATGAAACAGACAAGAAATCATTAAGTGGCCAAGAAGACATTAGAGCTGGCACTGAGGAGCGACATTAGGAAATCAACAGTGAGAGGCTGTTATTGAGGAGCTGAGAGTGTTTAGAGGTTTAAGGTAGAGCCATACAAGTACTGCAGGCCAATTATAAGAAGTAAAAAATGATTTTCTCAATGTAACATCCAAAATGTATACATACAGTTACAGCTACACTGAAAAGCGAAACGATGGGGTCACTGCTTATTAACTTTTAATGTGAACACACTGCTTCTACTCTGCTACATGTGCTGAGAGGGTAAAAGATGGAGCAGCTCTGCTGGATAAACTAAACTCACTGGCCTGTTTATTAGGTACACCTGTTCAAGCGCTCATTAACGCAGATATCAAATCAGCCAGTCACATGGCAGTAATTCAGTGCATTTAGGTATATACACATGGTCAAGACGATCTGCTGAAGTTCAAACTGAGCATCAGAATGGGGAAGAAAGATGATTTTAGTGACTTTTTGAACATGGTTCAGTAACTAACAACCACTCGTTACAAGCAAAGTATGCAGAATAGCATCTCTGAATGGGCTACAGCAGCAAAAGACCACACTGGGTGCCACTCCTGTCAGCTAAGAACAAGAAACTGAAGCTACAGCTGACACAAGCTCACCAAAATTGGACAATAGAAAACTGGAAAAACGCTGCCTGGTCTGATGAGTCTCGATTTCTGTTGCAACATTCAGATGGTGGGGTCAGAATTTGATGTAAACGGCATGAAAATGGTGTGGGGGATATTTTCTTGGCACACTTTGGGCCCTTAGCACCAACTGAGCATTGTTTAAACACCACAGTCTACCTGAGTATTGTTGCTGACCATGTCCATCTCTTTATGACCACAGTGTACCCATCTTCTGATGGCTGCTTCCAGCAGGATAATGCACCATGTCACAAAACTCAGAACATCTCAAACTGGTTTCTTGAACATGACAGTGAGTTCACTGTACTCAGATGGCCTCCACAGTCACCAGATCTCAATCCAATAGAGCACCTTTGGGATGTGGTGGAACAGGAGATTCACATCATGGATCGACAAATCTGCAGCAACTGTGTGATGCTGTCATGTCAATATGGACCAAAATCCAGGAACAGGAGATTTGTGTCAATCCGGTACTAGCAATGTGTACCTAATAAAGTGTCCAGTGAGTGTATCATTACGGATGTAAATTAAGGATACATCTGTAAAAGGCCCTACATTTCAAATAGGCCCTAGTTTTGGGTAATTCTGACAATTCAGAAATCCTAAAAAATCCAGGTCCAGGCACTCAAGGTAGGTTTGGACAAGCAATAACAGGCCTTTATTTTAGCGGGCTAGAGACATTACAAATACACCAGCTTAGCCTTCTTCAGGGTATGGAGAAAAAAAGATACCAACAGAGCAATAACAGGGAAATGTTGTGATGAATTTAAAACTCATAAAAGCATACTGAGTACTGAACAACCTCACAGTGGTGCCACATCCAAACAGGGCAGCAAACAATGAGTTTGTGCTTAAGATGTTATTTTATTAATCAGAGCAACAGGTGAGTTGAGCTAAAAAAACAAAAAAAAAATACAAGGCTGGGTGGTATACTGGTTTGTTTACTGGTACTGGTGTCACAAGAAAGAAAAATAACACAGAAACTTGAAACATAAAGCGGAAACTGGCTAGAACAGCACTGTACCCGAATATTTGACTATAAGGATTCTCATTCTTTTAGTATTCAGCTTCCATATTAGAATTAGGATGTACTGTTTTTTCAAATACAGAAACCTCTACCATCTCAACTTGGCCACCTGACATCTCTTACACACAGCAGTGATGACACTTCAGTTCACCTCATCATTGCAAACTTAGATTTAGCGACTTTTCCTTATCCTTTAGAAACGTTTTTTCTTTCAAAGCGCCCAGAGAAAATGAACAGAAACCAGTGATTGTAAGAAGGGATGCACCGACTGGGAAAACTGTGGGCCAACACCAATGTCTAAAATAACAATGTGACCAACAGCCAATTCCAAAACCAAAATTATTCTGTTAGTTTAATTTTTTTTATAGCTGTTTATTTATCCTTTTTGTTCCAGGGAAGCAAAGAAATTCTCATTGTTTAAAAGTCTTTTAGCTCCCCACGACACTATCATTGAACCCGTAGCAAGGTCAGAATCAAAGCGAGCCAACATTTAAGTATCACCCATTCTTATTCTGTGATATAAATCAGCCAGACTGGAAGTTGCGTAACATCTTCCTGGATCATATTCTTAATATAGTTTTCTCGTAATTCTGTACATGTAACATTTATTCCCTATCACGCCTTCCTGGTAGAGGGAATGTAGGAATCTTCCCTCGCCTCCCTCCCTTTTTCTCCGTAACAAGAATTCTTGAGGGAGTGTTTCCTGATTACTGTAGAGATTTACTGCGTATCAGTGTTGTGACAATATACAAAATGATGATTGCGTAGGACAGAAAAGTGGCACAAAAAAACAAACAAGAGGAAATGACTGCAGAGCAGCAACACTTCTCACCTTTTAATCATCCTGCAGCAGTGGCACCCCATTTGGCCAGCTGTGTTGTGGAGCTGTAGAGAGACATTAACAAAGTTATCAAACTTTAATCACACAAACACCCTTCAACTAAACTCAACAGACAAACTAAAGTGTCAAAACATGCACATATCGTTTTCACCATGAGGAAAGGTCACAGTTTGCTGTATGACACACACACACACACACACACACACACAGAGTCTCAGACTGCTATTGATCGGACAGTTCACCACCTCTGACATGCGGATGGTTTATGAACGAGGGCTTTTTCGGGGCTCTCCAGAAGATTTCACCTCATCAGTCAAGTTTTTGCTCTGCCCTTGGTCTCGACGGAGTTTGGACATCGGCATGAAAACTCTGTCTGCCTGAAGCGCTGATAAAGATGTTATTGCCATCCATCACTGTTGTGTGAGTGTGTTGAGGAGTGTGTATCTATGTGCAGGATGAGAGTGACCTTTTCTTTCCTGGTGGTGTGTTTCTCCAGGCTTTGGCATTTCATTGCCTGGGTAAATAATTAATCACTGAGTCTTGAATGGGTTTGTCTGAACGCGGGAGAGGGAGAGAGAGATCGACAGAGGTAGAGGACACCGTGTCTCTTTGTGGAGTAAAAGAAAGGATGTGTGCCCACCTGAGAAAACAGCTTCTCTTCTTAACCTTACCTCTCTGACCTTGTTGGGCTTTATTTTTGGTTCTAGCTGACTCTTTGATCAGATGGGATAGGAATCAGCTCGAGAAGTGCAATGTGTTGACAGAAATTATAGGGTGACACTGGCACAGCCAGACAGTGTCAAGAAGACAATTAATTACAGAGGATAATATCTTTGTCATTACTGATGACCAAATTGTACACCATATCATGATGTTATGGATAGAGTAGCATAAAAGCACTGCTGTACTTCATTGTCTGGTGTTACAAATAGCAGGCCACGTGTGCTAGATTTCCTGACATCCCAACTCAAACCCATTTGTTCCAGTTTAGGCTGAAAACCTCTAAGTAAGTTTTATAAATACAGCTGAATTTCTTTAAAAAAAAAAAAGGGCTTAATAATTTCATGTACAAGTACAGCAGATGGACTTTATAAAAATGTACTCAAACACGAGTAAAAAGTGAATGAGTTGGAGATTTGCTAATCTAACCATTTTTGCATTAAAAGTCAACCTTAATGAAGAAACCACTTGATCCAGTTTTATTGCTACTACACTACTCTATGGGACTGACGTAGTAATGGTAATAAAATAGGACTGTTATTGCTACATACTGAGATCATGATTATTTAACATGATTACTCATTAACTTCAGAAATATCATGCATTATTTAAACTTACAAAAAAAAACTATGCTATTTTTAAGAGGAAACTTCCCTGAACTTTAAATTTAATTAAATGGAAAACCAAAAGTACATTTTAAAAAAATGAGGTGGAGGTGCTGGGTGACACAAGGTCTGCTGGACCGGAGTTTGATCCAGACTAGGGAGTGTTTCTGACGTATTAGTCCATCTTGCAAGGGCATCTGGTGCCCCGCC
The DNA here is from genome assembly GCA_015106735.1 of Paratilapia polleni. Lineage (NCBI taxonomy): Eukaryota > Metazoa > Chordata > Actinopteri > Cichliformes > Cichlidae > Paratilapia > Paratilapia polleni. The sequence goes on along the minus strand of VUQI01046998.1, from coordinate 11,501 downwards.
ACCAGCTGCAGACTTGTGCTCTTTGGGAGACCCACACAGATTCACTTATGGCTCAGTCACACTAGAATAAAAATAGGGCGTCAGCCTCCTTACGGCTAGGAAAAATTGGTGGTTGCTTGGTGATTGCATTGGATTGCATTTTTTCGCATTTGATGACTGATTCCAAGTAGATGCGGCAACCAACTGGTTGGCCAGAGGTTGTGCGTGCAACACCCTCAACTTCTAGGCAACCACTTTCGATCGCTCGTCACCTGGTGGGAGCAACCTGTATCCAAACAATTGCAGTCTGAACTGGGCTGACTGCAATCACTCTCAGACAGATTGGCAAATGTTTGCAAATAACTGCCGTCCAATTTATAACCGCAGACAGATTGCCAACACTTTGCGGTCAATCTGAGTTAATCTGCACTCTTGAGCACAACTTGTCTCTGCAATAAGGGGATTCGACTCAGCTGGTTGCCAACTGGCTGAATTCTGGTTATATTCCTATATTAAAGCAAGGCTGATGAGCGCCTATGTCATTTTACAGTTAAATCACTGTCCTGCAGCAAATACTTCACTATTTGCGAATTTCTGTTTCGAATCTATGAGGTTCTGGCTGGTATCTGAATGTAAGTAGTTAATGTGAATTTACATTTAATGTTAATTTGTGTGTATGTAGACGGCAACAGATTTGATCACAGTTATTCACCACATTATCACAAACAGACTTCATGTAATTGCCAACTTGACCCCATTCAATCAAACTGACAGCAGACTCACTCCGTCTTATTGCCGTTTTATCGCTGTCTTGACGCACCAAAGTCACGTTGAAGACGGCAGCTGGCTGCAAGTGGTTGCAAACCTGGCCCCCGTCTTTGAAGCGACCATTGCAAAGGCAATGAGATCGCAAGTTCATAGTCACAATAATTTTGGTCATGCCGTGGTCTCCAACCACTTCCCTAGTGTGACTGCAGCATTACAGACACCTTGTTACAACTTTTACTTCCTCTGGATAGATCTTGCTGACCGACCAAAGGCTTTTTTCGTCATCTTGGCTCGGGCTGAACTAAAGAGTGAGTGGGTGTTTGGGCTTTTAGTGGCAGGAGAGAAAAGGGTGGTGCTGGATTTATAACCCAAGACAAAACAAGAGCATCACTGTGAAAAGAAATGCAGCACAGTAGATTTAGTTTTATCTCAACTGTCTTGTTTTTATACATGTTAGAAGCCAGTTGAAAATAAAATTTGACTCATCACCCAGCACTAGTATTTGAACAATAGTGAGCTATGGTACAGAAGGCTCATCACAGTGGGATCAATTTATTGTTGAGCTGGGGTTGTTTCATGATTTGTTGGCCATTTGAAACCATTGTGATTTATAGAACATATGAATGTGCCACCGCTCGGGCAATCTGTATCCTCCAGAGTATTTTTAAACTGCAGTAAGATCAGGCTGGTATGATGTAAGAGGTTTCAGTTGCTGTGGGACTCTGTACATCTTTGCACAAAGTCCTGGAGGATATGAGCTAAGAGCTTCAGGTGGGCTCTGTTTGGGGGATTGGCTTGAAAGATGCTTGTGGGACACAGCAAATTTGCTTCTCGTGTTGGATCGATTGAGAAAAGCAAACAAGGGTGTGCTGGTTTATATAATGAAGCTGCAAGCTGCCTTACAAACAAGGCTATCACTCCATCATGGCTGGGTCACTCTTATTTTATTTTGATTTTTCTTTAGCATGCAAGCCAGTATTATTTGTGGAAAAGCAACAAAGCATGGCTTAGCTCTCCCAAGACGTCTAATTATCCTCCTACAGGTCTGCTGCTGTGTGCAAAGACATAAAAAGAGTCCAGAGCCAGAGGTGGGTGTAGACACTGAGGATGCAGAAAAAAATCAGCTCGCACACAGAATTAATCTCAGTAGCATGCTCTTTTCTGAGAGTGGTCTCTTTTCTCTTCTCTTGCGATTTGAGGTGGGCTTGACTGTAACATGGCTGAAGCAATCTCCTTAACACATTCATCTACATTTTCATGGGGACCTCTGTCACATTCGCAGCTACTTATGAAAAAGCCAAGAGGGTGCAACACGTCGAGTGCAATTCAGAGAGGCAGAGAGACCCAGTGGTTCGACAGGCTGTGCTTTAAATAGAAGACCCTGTTTCACACACTGTTGCTCTGGCGAGCACCCGCCCTGCCGAAGTGTCCCTTATCTTCCAGAAGGGGAGTGAGAGAAGAGGTAATTTCCCAGCGGGCTTCAGGAACTATCACATTAATGGAGCGCTGAAGTCACTAGGAACCGACTTTTACAATTACTAGTCACATTCAGGCAGGTCAATAATCATCTGACAAGCTCCTACTCTCAACCCTCTGATCGCTCAGGCTGCTGGATATGCAGCTTTCTCCCCCCTCTTCATCCTCCTCCTCCTGTTTTCTTGTTGTGCTGTGGCATTTCTTTCCTTGTGCATTATGTATATTCCACATTGCAGAGATTTGTGTCTGCTGCTTTCTGCTCTGTACGCCCTTGGGGATGTTTTAATGTGCTGGAGTCTTCCAGGCTGCTTGGATTCTTTGGGGAGCATCCTCAAACTCAGCGCCTCCTCTGCCAAATACTGTATCTGTGCAATAAATGCTCCTAAACCCTCTGACATAATTGACTCTAACTGAATTGTTATAAATTCATTATGACTATGAATAACTTTAGCGCCTTCTTGGCACCACATTTTCAATCCAGATTTAAAAAAAGGAAAAACAAACAAAAAAAAAACTGTAGCAGCACATGGATTTTAAAGTGTTGTGACAGTGGAGTAATTAAGTTAATGACTGACTTTAAGTTGACTCACTATTCTGTCTTTTTCTGTCTCAAAATAAAAATAAACACAAATATGGTAAAAATCAAACTTTTAGGCAATACAAAACCCAAAGATATTCAATTTACTATCACAGAAGATGTCATGCTGTCAGGGTTTTGTGGTGTTCTTGTGTTTTGGATTCTTGTTTAATGTTTTTGAGTCTTTGGTAAATGTTTTACTTCACGGTTATTCTAGTGATGAGGGTCAGTTTTTGTGCCACTGTGTTTTTGGTTCATGTCTTGATTTTCTTCCAATGTTTCCCTGCCTTGGCCTCCCTTTGTCTAGTTTCCACTTATGCCTTTGTCCTCCAGTGTTCCTTTGTGTATGTATCCTTAGTGTGAGTCTTCTTTTTTCCCTGTTTAGTATGGGTATGTCTTCTGGGTTGTTTCCTGAGGGGTATACTACGAAGGAAGTTCAACACAGCCAGGCTTTCTTTGCATTAGCTGGCTTGACAAAACCTAAGTCAGAGATAACGGGTATAATGAAGGTGGTTATAAACTTTCTCTGTTAAGCTTTCTGCTTCAGGCTCTGTGCGCTCACATAAAAAGGGGAATTTCATGCATCATGTGACTCTTCTTCCACACAAAATGATCCCTGTGAGTGCTGCCTGCACCAATCAGAGACGTTATCAGATGATGATGATAAAATGGTGATAAAATTCTATAAAGAACATAAAAAATATAACAGTAAAATTCAACACTGCTGCAAATAAGAGGAGACATTGCTGCAGAAAATCATTAAAATCGTTACATTTTAGGATTTAGTGCACAGAGCAGTAAAATAAGCATTTTAATTCAAGTTAATTATTTTAATTCTGAGTGCACTCTCGGTACTGCTGTTTATTTTTTAAGGCGACGGCTGCAGACGACGGAGTCAGAAACTTTCAACTGGATCCATTTAAACATTAAAGGTTACCCTTCCATAGCCTAATAAAGAAAACTTGGAAAACGCTTTAGTTTGTCGGCAGATCAAAGTGACATTAATTTGATTGATTGAACAGGTATTCTTGGTGTGTGTTCTAGTAGCTGCAATTCCAGCCGTGTAAAAGAGACTTAGCATCAGATTAGAATCAAGTATAGACATTAATACATTTTCTGCATCACTAAATGAATACATACAAATTCCAGTGACAATGCGATGCACAGTTTGCACTGCTGTAATTTTACAGTTGGGCTTCATTTGTGATGTTAGTGAGATACGGCTTAACAAGTTGTACATATAAAACATATTCGCCCAGAAATACATTAAAGCATGCTGTAAATAAAAGAATCTGTGAAATCGTGGTGCTTCCAGCCGATTTTAAACCGAAACTCGGAACACGACCTGCTCCCGACCAGGTTATGTGTTCAGCATAAGTTACCATGGTGATTTAGCAGGTAAAAAGAGAACCACTTTGTGACACAGAAAACTCTGACTTTGAAACAGCTCACTAACCCATTAATCTCACTTTGTAGTACACCTCTGTGGTTTAATCTGATAGTTGGCTTTCTCTGGTGTCTTTTTCTGGGTTTCACTTCCCGTCTGTCTGATTGTCTTGATTATTTCACCTGTGTCTCATTCCCCTCTTGTTCCTAATCTCTGATTAGTCCTGAGCGTATATATAGTCTTTGTCCAATTGTCTGTTGTGCTCCCTGTTTTCCCTCCTTTGAGTCTATGTTCTCTACGATTTGTCTCCAGAGTTATTTTGGTTCTTGGTTTGTGTTTTTGCCTTCTGTTGTTTAATTATTGACAGTGATTTCTTCATAAAGCTCACTTTTTTTACACTGCATTTTGATTTGCATTTGGGTCCAACTCTGTACTAACAGAAGAAGAATAATTCAGCTGATTATTACATCTCAGGAACTCATACGTGCTACTTTTTGGCCCCTTTTTCAAGCAAAATAAAGTAGCAAAGCTGTATTTTTTTGTGAACTGCGTGAGGTACAAGTTAAATAATGTAAATAGTTGATGTGTATCAATCAGGTTGTTTGTTTTTTTCCCTGATTTCCAGAAGAACAATTTTCAAAAGCAAAAAAAAATCACGCTTTGATGGCATATGGGTAGGACTATTTAAATTTCTTAAATTTTAAAGACTTAAATTAAATTAAATTAAATTAATTAAATGACCAATTAATTATCTAATTATCGAATCTCACAGTTCCTTTGCTTAATAATAGCTTACAACTGTATAAAGCCTGATATTAAGTTGAATATGATCAAGGAAAAGTCTCCACACAGAGCATTATGTGTTTCTTAAACTGGTAATACTTCTTCTACGGTAAGTTTTTGGGTAATTGCACAATTTAATTTTGCTCCTTTGATCTGCTGTTAAAAAATGTCCATTAATTACAACATTAAATCCACTACAAAGAAACAATGTGCATGTAGACCAAAGAGAAGATGCCACAAGACGTCCTTTTCAAAACTATTTAGCCCTGAAGTCAGTCTCATGACTTTCCCTCTCATGTGTCAAATCATGGGAATCGAAAAAGGTTAAGAAACATACCAACAATAATACATAATAATGCTCAATCAGTCATTATGATTATCTACATTTTATTATTTGGCTGTTGAGTGTTTGTAACCTTTTATTTAATATTCCATGTTTACTTGGGTTTCGAGATGAGCTTATGAGAGGCCACACAAAACAAAGATGTCGAAAACGCTGCAGTAATACTAAAATTAAAGTTTCAACTAGGTAGATTATGTAACTATTGGGGAAAGATGTTTAAATAAAATAAGGTTTAACTGAGTGTTTAAAACAATAGAAATTCAGCATATTTTTGTCTTTTTTTCTCTAGAAGTAACATACAGCTGAGAGTCAGGTGCCTGTATTTCGGTGTGTTTTGGTTTACATCCAGTGAGGACACACTGTCAGACAGGATGACTAATGGCTGGCTGACTGGGTCGGAAAAAGCTGTTTTGCATCGGAATGGAGTTGGGTTGCAAATTTGCAAGGCAAAAACTGGTTCTGGGTTGTGTGAGTGCTGACAATGTGATTGTAGTGTTACCTGCCTGGGGCTACCCATTCTGCTGCTGGTCAGCACAAACAGCTCGCAGTCAGAGGGGAACTAGTCCTGCCGGCCAGAGATGACACAATGCTCGTCAAAGCAGCAAAGGGCCAATGAGTAACTCGCCAGTTACATCATTCTTCTGATAACTAAGAGACATTAGCATTAAACTCCAAGACAACTCCCAAAAAGTCTGCTTAAAGAAAATGACAAGACAAACACGATTAATGGGGCAGGCTGATGTATTTTCTGGCTCCAGGGTGTCTACTTGCCATTCTGTGTTTGCAGAGTAAATAGGCATGGATACGCATGGAGAAGTGGAAAAACAGGGGAGCAAGTGCAGTGAACATCCATGAGTTCCCATCACTATTATGTGCTTTAAGATTAACCTTTGGTATAATAAATCAATCGTTTTCAGATCTGTATGATCCTGACAAGAGACCAGGGCCCAACCTGTACCATTCGTACCATGTGTGTACGATCAACACAATCAAATGTGTGTTGACTGAACACACATGGTGCATGTGACTGGCAGTCAGAGAGAAAAAAGAATCATGTGATGACTTGAGTAACTTCTAGCTGCTATGATCCATATTTTTACTGTAACAACAAGCCAACTGAATATGTACATGTGAAAGGTGTCACGTCTAATGACGAACCCACAAAGATGTATCACCTGCCTGTTCTTCTCAGCTGTTTACAACTTTACACCATCTTTGAAGCCACTCTTTGGCTTTAGGATTCATTTTAGAAGTGTGGGGGCAACAAGCAAGGGATCAGACTGATGACTCTGCAACTCGAAGACACGCCCTCTACTACACAAGCCACCACTTCTAAAGTCATCTCTTCTCAATGGTGACAAAACACCATAAAATGACATGCAAAAAGTTTAAAATGTATTCACGTAACAAGCAAAATCTCCTTAAAAATGGCGTGTTAGAAATAAAAAGTTGTGCTTTGTGTTAGATAATGGTGCCCTCCCATAAACTGCAGACAAAAAACATGCAACTAGCTTGTACAGTGGGTTGTCTGGGAGCTATAGAGCTCAATGTTTCCTTGTGGAGACTAAAAAAGGAGGTAAAAGATTACTTAATGACTAAATAAATCAGAAACCAGCTTCTTACTTATATAAATCAGCTTTAAGAGTAATATGTATATGTTGTTTTTAAAGTCTGTTGCAGATGCCCCCCAAGTGGCCAATGAATCAGTTAATACTAGCCTTATATCTATCAAATATATAAATATTTTGTATGGATATTTTCAATAGAAAATGTTTTAAAATTTTATTTTACAGCTGTAGTTTGTAATTAATTTTGGAAATAAGATTTTTGATTCAAAACCAAGTGGCAACCTCTGAACCTGAAAAATGAAGTTAATGTAGCTAAGTGCCAAAAACTGCAATTCCTCAAATGGCCACTTGAGACTGGCTCCAAAAGTGCGTTGATTTTTCATAGACTCCCAGGTTAAAATGCCCAACTTTGCAGTAGAAATAATCATGCTTACAGCCTATTACAAAAAATCATTTTGGTCCTTATAGCTAGTTTCACCCTTCATAAGAACTATTTGGAAGGTTGATATTCATATAATGCATCTGTTTAAATTATATAAAGGCTTAAGTTATAATTAATTAAGGGCGTGCCTGCTCTGGCTGACAAATGTGTGCCAACAGTCAGTTGTAGCCTCAGCTCATTCAAGTCACTGAACTGGACCTTTCAACCTTGTTTGTTTCTTTTTGCCAAAATGCAAAGCTCAAACTGCCGCCAAACATGAGTCCAAAAAGCAATGGAGTAGCTATGTTAATCTTTTAGATCCATGTCCAAAACACACGATCAGTATGAGAAGTAAGCGCAGAGCATGATGCACCAAACATATTACACCACTTGGGTAAAGTTAACGGAGGTGCAAAGGCAATCGACGTAGATCACAGGATGCATGACAAAGAGCTGAGGTGCAAACTCATCTGTAATGAGCATTTTCTGTTGATCTTTAAAACCTCCAAGAGGCTTTACAGTAACCAACAGCAGCTGACTGAGATTCACTTCAGAACATCCAAATGACCAATCATGTTCCCCTGGAGACTTTCCAAACTCATAATGAGATCAGCGATTCAATCTGTGCATCAAATGACTATCATTCATTCAGATATTTGCCATTGTTGGCTGGCAATAATAATCCTTTATCTGCTCCCTGTGCCATTCAATATATTATATATTGCTCCTGTTTTTTATGATAGGGAAGATCGTAGGACAATCACTGAAGGGGAGAGATATTTCAGCCCAGGCAGCTTGGCTGGGCTCCCATTTTTCTCGCTTTCTGAGTTTTCTTCAGAGGAAATTGAAACATTTCATCTTGGAGAAACAGGTGCAATAAAAGCGAGATTGCTGTAGAGTGTCCCCTAAATGTGGAATGGATTGAAATCCAGGGGATACCTGAAGACCTGGCAGTCAAGGCCTTTTGTGAAAGGTTGCAGGAGGTGGAAAATCTAATCTGGAAAGATTGAAATAATTCCTCCTCTAGAAAGAGTCCGGTTAAAGGTGATTTGACCTGCTCAGAGTTTTGTTTGGAAACAGGAGTTATTGTGTGGGCGGAGGGGTTATTTTTATAATAACACAAAATTGAACAGGTGGCTTGTACTCTTTGTACTGGGGGTAGCACTAGAGAAGGAGAAAACTAATATGAGGTCTTATTTTAATAAAGGAATAAGGGTACCTTAATTACTCTAGGGAAACCAGGCAATAGATTTTTAAACACTTTAAGTCTGGAGTCAGACATGAGGTTTACCACTCCAAGTCTTTATTTGTATTTCAGCATTCAAGGAATGAAGGTTACAAATAATTAATACTCAAACATTTTATGAGGTCCTCAAAGATAGTGGAGGTGGTAAGCACTCACTTACCCATATGACTATTTTAAACCGTAATTATTACATATGTGGCTCTAAGCAAGGGAGATCTGAGGACTCAGTGACTGAGGAGGCAGAAACACTGCACCCTTTAGTGGTAGCATTACTAATATTACAAAGTTTAAAAGCATCCTAAAAACTAGATGACTGTCATAAAATGCATAATGTTGATTTAACGTATCTGACAAACTAAAGCCTCAGTCACACAGGCCTAGAGACAGGTCGGCAACCCCAGGCAACCACTGGCTGCTAAGGAAAAATGTGCATTCTCCTACCAGTTGGCAAGTTGTTGCTGGAGATTGCTGGCAGTCGCACAGCTTTTATTTTGAAGGTGAGCGTTCTCTGTTTCTGTTTTGCGTCACGTTTTCAAGTTTTGCTACTGCTTGGTGAGTAGTTGGCAAGTGTTTGCAGACAATTCAGCAACTTCCATACAAGTTACAGATGACAGTGGCAACCTGCTAGCCACCAAAGCAATCACAAGGAGGATTTTGGTGCACCACACTGTTTGAGCCAGCAACCACTCGCCAACCAGTTGGGAAGTACACATTTTTCCATAGCAACCAGAGGCTGCCAGGGGTCGCCGACCAGTCTCTAGGCCTGTGTGACTGACGCATAAGATAACACGTGTAACTTCACAGGTTATTTTCTAGGCTTTTTATGAATAATATAGAATTAGTATGTCAGAAGACTTTTTGTCTTCTGAAATTGTTCACCACTGTTCGTTTTGGCTTTAAAAAACAAAAAAATATAAGTTGTTTGTGCAAACAGTGTATAGCAGCTCAGCTGCATTTCATTATGACATCACCGTACAAAGCAAGTGTGGGGATGAGGCTGCAATGGATGAATTGGTCAACAAAATATTAAAAACTAAATCTTTCCCTAAACCTGACCAAGTAAACTTTATACCAATGAAGCAGAGGTGAAAAATTTCTGTGAATCATTACAGACCATTAGAACGTCTCCAGATTGGACAGACATCTCATCCATGTGGTTGTTCAGATTGGAGGACTTGTTATATTTTTCCAATTTGGTCTTTGTGTTTGTTAAATAAAGAAAATGTTAATTAGTGAGTAGGAGCTAGTATTAATAGGTGGATTATTTTACGCTTTGGACCAAGCCAGCTGTTCCAGCTGTTTCCTATTTTTGTGCTGAGCAAAGATTGTGAGTGTCACTTGTAAGATTTCCAAAAATATCATAAACTATTTCTTTAACAAATCACAATAGTTTTAGAAATGGCTACCAGTTCAAATTGGTGTTTACATGCCTTCCTTCTTATTTGAATTGCACTGTCTTGCACAAAAGGCTCAATAAAAATAAAATTTGAATGCCATTTCCATGTTGAATTGATTAATGTCTGCAGATGTGTTTAATATTATAAAGACACAAGCGTCACCTGGAAAAAATACAACTATTTGAAACTGTCATTGTGGCTTTCACTCCACCTCAAAACACAAAAAAACATCTCTTTGAGATGCCCTTCTCTCAGTGTCGTATATCTGATACCATTAGTTGGTGTTGCTGTCTTGTAAGACTGAAATCCGTCCACAATCATTGCTTTCTCACTGCAGGTTTCCGTTGCTGGTCCAAACATTACACATACCAACAGTATAACCCTAAATACTGGTAGACAAGGGTTAGAGACAAGAACAGGGAGCGGGAACAACAATAGAGGTTTGCTATTAGACAAGTAAACTCCCTGTTTGCTTCTCTGTTGACAGTCTTTGAATAAAAATTCAGTGAGCTGTTGCCTGAGGTGTAGATATGAATATTTTCAAGGAAGGGTTCTAGTGAACTTTCCAACAAAGAAGTCGAGTCTTTTACAGACAATATGCTTCTGTTGCTCTATGAGCCGGTCACCTGATAGATCCCCGAAAAGTTTGCCTTATGTAAGCAGTGTGTCACATTATAAAGTCATAATTTATATTCTTGACAGCTGCTGAGAAGATTAGAGTACGTGTGTGTTTGTGTGTTTGTTTTGTGTGTGTTAAGAGACAGTGAGAAGGGAGATCATGTTCATGCTGGTGACACTGGAAGGGTGTGGTGTGGGCCAACTGGTCTGACATCCACCTCACTGTCTGTTGTTTCAGTTTCTTGTTCTTCATCCTTCTCTCCATCTACAGTGGATTTGGTAACATCTGCTTTCTTGAAATTTGTCCTGTCAGATCATTGGGTGCATTTTCGTCAATATGATGCCTGTCTCGTAAGTTAAAAGGTAGATGAAGGGGTGCGTTTTACCCAAATGATAAAGTTTTGACTTGCTTTACTTCAACACATCTCTTATTATTTTCTCCAGTATTTCATTAACATTTTCATTAACATTTAATCTAAACTCACAAGACTACTGTGATGCTTTAATTGATCGGGAAAATTACCAACTTCATTTAATGCCACTGCAAATTCAGAGCTAAACAAGTGGTGCATTCAATGGTTAGTCCAGACCTGATACAAATAATTAGTCAATCAGATATATTAAGACAAGACCTGACACTCAAAGAATCCTCAATAGAAATCTTCTGAATGCTAAAGGTGGTGGTTGTCCCACCCCTGCCCCCAGAAAGCCAATCAACAGTTAAAAAAAAAAATAAAAATAGCCAATCATGTTGTAGCACTGATGCATGAGTGCACATACACTATATTGCCAAACGTATTCACTCACCCATCCAAATCATTGAATTCAGGTGTTCCAATCACTTCCATGGCCACAGGTGTATAAAATCAAGCACCTAGGCATGCAGACTGCTTCTACAAACATTTGTGAAAGAATGGGTCGCTCTCAGGAGCTCAGTG
>VUQI01046997.1:0-13304 GCA_015106735.1 Paratilapia polleni | reverse complement strand
GTCAGTCATTCAGCTGCTGTTGTATTCTCTTCTCGTTTTGTTGTTTTTAGAAATCTTTTGCTCTCACAATAAAATGGCCTTTGGGAAGTCTGCTATAGGCACATCAAATGACACACGCACACAAATACTGACTCATGCACGGGGGAGGAGGAGGAGGAATGCATTCCAAATTGACCCTCTTTCATCTGCGCTCTGGCCCGTCTACACGTGTGCTCATATGCGCGCGTGGTTGTTTTGTTCTGGGTGTACGTTTCACATTGAATGACTTCCTGTTCAAGCTTGTTGTAAGGCTCTAGAGCCAAACCATTTTCCTTCACTCTCCCTCGGTCCATCTTTTGCCTCTGCTGCTGCAGCTGCTCTGCCCTCTGCAGCCTGGCCGCAATTCAATTTAGACAAATTCCAACTGGAATTTGGTTAAAATTCCTCCTAAACAACCAATTAAACAAACAGAGACCGACAGTTTGTCCACAGAGTAGCTTGGCTCGCTGTCAGTGTGCTGTGGGGTGTCTTGATATGAATCTTAAAGGTCCATAAAAAATAATCAGTTTACCAGCATTAACATTTGCCTATTATGCTGAGTTTGCAGGTTTCATTCAGATGGATTTTATTTGCTCTTTTATTAAAATGCACTATATATTCTTTCAAAACACGCATTCTATATTCAGTTTTTTGTCTTTAGATAACATGCTCCTGCATGTTCGCTTTGGTCAGAACCGAAGTGAACAGGAAAAGTGGACTTGACTTGTTTATATTCATGTTGCACAATTACAAGCAGACTAAAGCTTGTAAACAAAGTCACATGGAATCACAAGTTGCTCATTAATTGTACAGAGTTTTGGGAACCTGGCATCATTTTGGGATTAGAGGTTTTGGCTCCATTTCAAATCCCTGTAACTTGAGCATAGCATGATGGACCATAAAATGTTGCTTTTTGCGCTCGTTTCCTGCAATCTGGTTGGTATTATTTGGTCAGATCTTAAAGACTGCACAGTTCACTTAGAGCAGCACAGAACTATATTCTTGGTAACAACTGAAGACAACAAAGAAACTTGAAGCTGCTGTTTATCAGTGTGGTGTTGTCAAACCAAACACTTGTTCCCTATTCAGAAATTCTGTCTAGGCATTTTTACTGTGGTTGCCCATTACTCTAATGTAGTTTGAAGTACATTTGTGTGTGCTTTGGATAAATGCATGAAAGTCAATATCATATACACATTTACATCAAAAGCCAACTGTGTGGTCTGTTGAGTTATAACACTGATTCTAGTTCAGGTTAATAAAGCAGTAGTTTGAACTATGTGGAAATATTCTTATTTGCTTTTTTGCCAAGAGATCAGTACCTCCCTCATATCTGTAAATAAGTAGCCACATCCAGAAGGCAGTTAGCTTAGTTGATCAAATTGACTGGAAACAGTGGGTGTCTGATTATGATAACCTGCATCTTATTCTCACAAAAACTGGAAGATCATTTTGGCCACCCAGCATTTAATATCCTCAACTAAGGGGACCTATTATGCTCATTTCCAGCTCCATATTTTTATTCTTGGACTCTGCTAGAGTAGCTTTGCATGATTCATCATTTAAAATAATCCCTGTTCATCTTCTACTCAACCTTAGTGCAGCCCCTTAGATCATCCTCTGTCTGAAACAAGCCGTTTTAGCCCCCTCCCCCCCGAACCAGTTTTCTTCTGATTGGCTGCCCATTGTAAACAGAAGGTTTAAACGGCAGGTGTGATGGGCTTCTGTGCTCACTCAGAGCATATAAGGATAAGGACCATATAAGGATATCTGTCCTCACTGACATCATAAAGAGCCAGGAGTAGAAAAAAAAAACTGTCAGAAAAAGAGCATTTAGAGCAGTCTGAAGCCTGAGCTTTTGACTCACGGGGACATATTTTTCCATATGCTGCTCTCATTATTTGAAACTTTTTCTGTGTATAATATGAACATTCATCATTGTAACAGTACATATACTAGTCAAAAAAGAAATGCAAGTTCCTGTTTTAAATAGATTTTATAGACAAGCGCTATAATATATGTATATACAAGATGTTTAATATGAGGTATGGCCTTCTCTGGTCGGGATGAAAGCAGTCACCCGTCTGCACATGGACTGCACAAGTGTCCAGATCTGTTGAGGAATTTGTCTCCATTCTTGAATGAGTGCAGCCTACAGCTGTGCAGTGGTCATTTGGCTGCCACTGATGAACACGTTGACCCAGCATGTTCAGCAGGAGACATATCAGAACTAACTGCTGGCCAAGGAAGTGTCTGGATCTTTTCCTGATACAGAAAGGCCTGCGCTACTCTGGCAGTGCGGGGGGGCTGGCATTGCCCTGCTGAAACAGCCGCAGGGCGGGGTGCTGCCGCAGGAATGGCACAAGTACACCTCATCTCAGTACTTCTATCCAGTCAGATTTCCACCAAGAACAGCCAGATCAAAGATAGTGCTCTCATGGACATGCAAGGCTTCAGCAACAGCATGTCAATAGCCCACCCTTGCTGAACCTTAGTCAGTCACAGCATGATGGCACTGATGACAGTGTTGTGCATACACTAGTTTCTTTGTATTCAGAGACCACTGGTTTGAGAATGCAGTTGATTGAACCATTTCTGAGGTGGACAAATGAGTTTATTTGTGTTCGGTAAACAAATTGCCAACCTCACCATTGACTAAAACCAACCAACTGGAACCAAAAAGTACTCACAGAATGTGTTTGGGTTTTCTAAGAGATAAAAATGATGTACTGAGAAATGAATTTAAAACAAAGATTGAAAATGTATATTTCATGACATAAAAGCCTCCAGTAGCACTATAGATCTGCATGTCTGTAGCCATTTCCACATCGTGGTCCTCCTGAAGTTTTCTAGACATTACCCAATGGAGGTGCATGTGAGAATACAAATTTTTGGTGCAGTCTGATGGACATTATATGGTCTTAAACCTGCCAGCTACCTGGTACAAAGTCTGTGTGATATCCAGTTGCATGTATATGAGAATAAAGCAGCTAATCATCCAGAGAATTTACAGCAGGCGAGGCAGTATCATGTGTCCTGCCTCCTGCACAGCCTAGCCAACAGATCATTTCCAGTAGTGAGAATGTAGCTGAAGTGGACTATCTTCTGTTGATTTGTATATGTGAAAAAAGGGCAGCACTGGACAGTGTCCAAACCTGAATCTCTCCACATTGCTTGTGAGTTGATCCCTATTTTGGTTATTACATGCAACTTGGGTGACAAATTACCTTTCACTGTATTTTGCTGTAGTGCAGATAGTGGTAACATGCCAAGACATGTTGCACTAAGTCAGCAAAGGCAGAGAAGAAGGAAGGAACAGCACTGATTTGATCTAAAGGGTATGTAGTCATTCATTCTCTCATTCCATTTATTATACATGAATAATTAAAATTAACATTTAATTGGCCTGACTCAGTTAAACCTGGTTTATAGCAGGTTCTTCTTCTGCAGGACAAACAAGTTAGACACAGATTACATTCAATAATTTTTAAAAAATCCACAAAAAGGGTGGATGCCATGAAACCCTTCATGATAGTCTTCATAGTCTTACTACTGTAGGGGTTCAGAGGTTTCTTTTGTGTTAAAGGACCAAACTGGGAGGCAGTAGGATATTGTTGAAAATGACTGCATGTAAATATGTGTCTGAAACAGTCTGTGTGACATGTTTTTTGATCTTGTTAAAGACCTACAGTCTCCGGTTGAGTTTCCTTGTTGAATGTTGAATATGTTGATTTTAATTGTCAGTGTTTAGGCCAATAGGGTAAGACAAGACAAGGTAAAGATCTGTTTTGTTGACATTAATAGTAAAAGGATTAGATTTCTACCATTCGTGTGCTACTAAAGATCTGAGGAAAGTTCACGACAGCAGGGTTTGGATTAGAGAAAAAAGTCACTTAGTCGCTTCATCAATTAGAGTACTTACAAACTTTGGAAAGATCTTTTATTTAAACAAGAAAAAGCAGTTGACCCCAAATGCTTCCTTGTGGTACTCCCCCATCAAAGAATATTGTGAGAGCTGTTAGATGACCGATTTTAACCAACTGGAACCTGTTAGATAGATATGAGAAAAGCATCATTATCTCAGAGGATAAAAGCTGAAATGAGTTTGTCATTCACATTCACAGGAACAAAAGCTTTACAAAAAATTATAAAACTGGCTCCAGTGACATGAGCTTTTTTGAATGACGTTCTTATTTGTTTGAGCTGGAGCCTATCCCAGCTGTCATAGGGTGAGATCAAAGTCCCAGCAAGAAAGGTAATGGGTATACTTTGATTTACTTTAATCTGAGCACATTGTGTTAACCTCATTGCCAATAAAAAGTTTCTGGGAATCAATCTAAAACCATTTTTTTCACCCTTTTTCATCACGCCTCCATCACTTTTCTAAATAATTATGCATGTGCTGTGTCCAAAGCAATGTGCATCTGTTGTTTTGGGTGAAAGAAGTTTTTATAATTTAGTTTTTAATGTATTCTTAATTGCTTATTACTCATAATCCATTAAGCAATAGGTATATTGACAAGTTAAGTGAAAGTAAAATATATATCAACTGAACCCTCCTTTAAATTTGCAGACTTGAATAGCTCGTTTTATGTTTATGTTTATTTATTTATTTTTTGCTTTGCTTTTCAGCCTGGCCTTACCCAGTCACACCCTGTAGCTCTGATAGAAAATATCTACCATAGCAGCTCTGAGTGATCATTCTGTTCTTAAAACAAGGTAAAACATTTTCAAGCCATGCTTGATTGCTGTTTTAAAATGGGCTGTGTGCTGTTCATGTGTCAGCACTGAATTCTGATGAATATATGCTGGAGTGTGACAGTGTGGGGAAAAAGCACTTAAGCTTCACAATGACATATTTGTGACAACATGCATTTAAAATGAACACATTTCAATCCTGAGAAACAGATCTCTTTTGAAAGCTGAGGTGCTGTGTCATTCTGTCCTTTTATAGGAGAGCACAATGAGCTCCACTCTCATGCCAATTGTTCCCGTGCTGCCAGTATTTTCAGAAAGTAGATATCTTGGTTTGGCACTCGATGGATGCGCGGAAGCAGCACGCCACAAATTGCCATTATAAGACAGATGTTTGGGAGATTAGAGTGAATGAAAAGGAGTGGAAGAATGGATATGTGGAATAGTGCGAAGGGCTGACGCCATGTCGAGAAACACTGCTGACATCCTGACAGAGTGGTGAGAAACAAGGACCAGATGGATAGAGGGAGAGAGAAGGGTGGAAGGTCAACCACAGCCACATGTGAAGAGTGGGACTGCCATCTGGACTGCTCCACCTCGTCTCCTCCTCTTTGACTCTGTTATTAATTTTACCTTCATTTATTCTCTACACATGTAGCCCTGCTCTATCTTTATCTTGCATGTAATCTCTTCCCCATTCATTCTTGCCATCATTCTGTCACTCTCTCTTCCTCCTTCTATTCATCTGTCTGCTTCCTGTCCTTTGTTTTGCTTCTTCCCTAATTTTTAGACGTGTGTCTCCCCTATGTCCTCCTCTTTATTTCCGTCTTTCTGTCTTGTGTTCAATTTTGATTCATGTCAGATCTAGTGTATTCACCTTCCACTCCTATAAAAGGTATCCAAACAGTCACTTGTAAATTTTGGACATTGATCATCTGTATTTGAAAGCTAAAAGTACTACAGTCAGTGTGAGATTCTTCAGGAAAGTTTAGTGATCACCATTTTAATACTATAATGCGGGACAACAAGGTTTCTTGACCATTTATATCAAGGTATATTAATACACCTGGCACCTGTAGCACTGTTAGAAATCATTGTGACAAGCAGAGTGTTGAAATTGGATGAGTATACAGACACAGTTCAAAGAGATCAACAGTGGCTCCATTTGAATGCATATATTTTTGAAGATTGCCTAGGGTGTAGCTGTAATACGGTCTGAAGTGTGTGACATGCACAAATGTGATGAATGTCCCACGTTCATCTTCTTCACCTGCTATTTTATCTGTGGCGTATGTCCGATCAGCTCCCCGAATATAGACATTTGTCGTCTGTTCAGCACAGTAGTTGTCATTTTTGTGTTCTTAATTCTTCGTGAGTTTGTATTAAAAGCCAATTCTCTGCAGACAACCAGTTCAGCTTGGGAGGTGCTTAGAGCAGAGCAGAGAGTGTGCGCAGGAAGAGGACAGCAAGAACGTAATCCATTTAAACTGTTTACACAGTACAGTTTTTCAGTTATTAAAAATTATTATTTTCAATTATTTCAGTTATTTTGTGCCAGTTTATTCTGCTTAAAGTTTTGGGCCATTTTTTAAAATTCTGACTGCGCTTTCAAGCCAAGTAGAATCTGGATATTTAGTACCATGTGAATGTACCAGTCTCTGAAAACACATCATGAATGCCCTCGTAGAGAGACTGAAATAGTGTCCCATTATCCTGATTCGTACTGTTTGTGGTGTCTCAATCCTCTACTTTGGTAGTGGGCTGAGATATTTTCTTTCCTCACAGGTAGCAATCAGCAGGACATAGTCTTCTTCAGATGCATTTGTACTACTGGAAGTACTCAGCATGGTTTAGGTGAGGGAGCTGCCTGGGTAGAGCGTGCAGGAGGCAGCACACGTGACGCCGACTGGCTAGCAGTCAATGAACTGGACAGTTAACTGCGCTATTTGCATGTTAGTGCAATACGACAGACTTTGTACTAGGTAGCTGGCCAGGTAAAGACCAGCTAATGTCCAATCAGAATGCCTCTTTGCATTGTGCTCTCACATGCACCTCTGCTGGGTAAGTCCTAGAAAAGTTCAGAGCCAAATAATAGATAAATTCTGAGATACTAATCGATACTAAAAATTAATATTGGATTAAATACTCATTTGCAACAGTATCGATACCAACTGAGCCGTCTTCGCCTCCTCCGGTTAACGCACAGACAGGCTCACAGCCCCTCCACTCACTAGCAGCTGAAGTAGTTGACGTTCACAACATTGAACAACACTTTATGAGGAATTTTGAGAGTTCAACAACACTGAAGTATTAAACAGTTATTATAAATGTGAACCTGGCTGGCGCACATGTTAGCGTTGCAGCGGGGAAACCGTAGCTGAACTGAGCAGAGAGTCCAGAGTGTGGAGTACTAATCCAAGCAAATAAAGAGTGAAATCTGGAGCAGAGCAGCCAAATCAGACTGGTTTCAGGCCTGAGGAGCTGAGCTGAGGATGTAAAGAGCTGCAGACTCGAGCCGGGATTACACTTTCAACAGGTCAGAGTGACGTAAGTTTCATCATCAGATGGTGAGCATGAGGGTCCGTGCAGATGTCTGTGCTCCTGCCTTCTGTGACTGTGCAGACTTGTTCGATGAGAATTTACATTACAATCCACCAACTACGGATGCGCCCCAGGCAGCGGACTTCTAACGGACTTCAAAGAAGTATAACAGGAATGACTGCTCAGCTGTCGGGTCTCCTGCTGTCCATGTTCGTGTTTGCAATGGAGTATAATTTAGGCCTGCGGCAGAGCAGTGTGGACGGTGGATGTGAGAGAGGCTGCAGGTCCGGAGAAGAGAAGGCAGATGTGGACAAGATGATAAACTTTAACTTTTCTACTTTTACGATAATTTATTAAAATGTGTTTCTTATTTTGTTGTAGCCAGCTGTGTTGTCAGTTTTAAAACGCAGGCAGTTACCTGTTCAGTCTGTTTCACAGTGAGCGCTGCCAAAGTTCATTTTGAACTTTTCCATAATGTTCTTCTTCTACAATAAGTAAATTATTTAGATGTGTTAGGTATTGTGTTCTTTGCTGTACCCTTTGTTTAATAGTAGATTTTCCTGGATATTTTCCTGGTCATCAGTATAGAGTTGGAAATTCTAGCATTGTGACAACCCTATATCCAACATTCCGCCCACATTGGACCGTCATTCGTAATGGTGACAAACTCATGGTCACAAGGCACTTTGTCCAGACTAGTGTTCAAGCATATCCCAATTTTTTACCTGTAGCAAACCAGTAATCTGCACATGAAGTCCTGTGTTTCAGTGAGGCTGTGGAGCAGGTGAAAAAGAAGTGGGTATAATCTACAGTAATTTGCAGGTCCAGAGTGGCGTTAACACAGGCTATAGTCTAGCATTTCCAGTAGGTGGAATAATCACAAAAATGGATCTTCCCACTTTATTTAGCTTAGTGAAACCAAGTGAAAACTTGGGTGTTGTTCAGTATGCAGAACGTGTCTCTACCACTAAAAGGGTTAGTGGTTCATTTGCTGCCTGATCGGCACGATCAGATGAAAGCTAAATGAACCCTGTGGAGAAATGAAATGCTGCGGCACCTGCCAACAGGAAAAAAAAAAATAGAACACGTACAAAGTACTGAGGGTATACAAGAAAAATCACACTAACCAAGATATTAGAGTTCAAGAGAAGCCTTAAATTCTAAATATGTTTAGATCTGCTATGCAAGTATGCCAATCAGATGCCATCTATATCTACACGAAATCATCTTTACAGATCCGCTAATTTCATTCCTTCCATTCTATATCCTACAGCATATTTTCATCTCCTGGGCTCCAATCCTCCCTCCTTCCTCTCCTCTGTCTTGAGTCCAAAGGTTACCTGCCGTCATCAACTTTTACCATGTTGCCAAAGCAGCCGCTGAAACACACTCAAACTAAGTGAAATGCTCGCTCTCTTTCACACACCACTCCTGTAAGCTGTTACAAAACACACACACACACACACACACACACAGGGACACAAGTATGGGTGACCAAAGGTGCAATGGGAGCAGCCACTTTTATCAGTTTCCAACTAATGGGTTTCTCCTGACTGGTATTACACACACACTCACATTTGTGGTGAAGGCAGTATACCATGTGTTTGGTTTTCTACATCCGAGCTGTTACACATCGTGATTTTTCAAGAGGTGCTCATTAGTTTGTCCATGTAAGACATCAGCTTCAGGGGTGGTCCCTCTGTGTGTGTGTGTGTGTGTGTGTATGTTTGACATTATGGTCAGGTAATGAAGGTGTTTGTCTGAGGGTCAGGACATCTGGAGGCAGTCTGGAGAGGGAGACGCGTTCTTTAATCAATTAAGGAGGAATAAATGATTCTAAATGTTGTTGAGAGAGTGAACTGAAGCAACAGTTGACACGGAGAGAAAGACACAAACAAATGAAAAGAAAAGAAGGACATAAAGCAGGACTTCAGAGGGTTTCTACATATGGAGGTTAATTAGGGAGTGGGTGAGGTCCAATTATAGACTCACCACCCACACTCACACAAACACATCATAGGGTGCATGTTTACAGTAAACAAGGTGTGCGGGTGTTCGTGTGTGTGTGTGTGTGTGTGTGAGAGGAGGATACGGGCTAATGATTTCCTGGTTAGGCTTCTAGCCTCTATACTTAATGTCAGGTGGAAAGTACAGTGGCCTTTATGTTGTGAAAAATACTTTTAGATGAAGAATAAAGCATGAAATTGTTGTTGTTAGCCTTTTGGTCTACAAGTTCCTAACTGCAGTCTTCAAATAACTGGCTTCATCTATCCAACAGTCCCAAACCCAAAGATATTCAATTTACGATGATTAAAAAAAAATTCAAGACAAGCAGCAAATCCTCACATTTTCGAAGCTACAGCCAAAGAATGTTCGGCACGTCAGCTCGATTTAAATGATAGGGGGGAAAAAACAAAACAAAACAAAAGAATAACGTGAGTGCATTTCAGAATTCGCTTGGTGAGAGTGGATGAACCATGAAAGAAACAAGAGTGTGTATATTTCATGGTGAAAGTCACCACCAGAAAGAAACTGATGGTATGTAAAAGCCAGCAGGCGTAACATGCAAATATATCTGACCCACAATGGTGTGTGTGTGTGGGTATGTGTGGGTTTATCCTCCAGCCAGTGTTTGCATGAAAGCTATATGGGTGATCAAGTTATTCTGATCATCAGAGCCTATAGATCAAACTCCTTTGGTAAATGTGGATGTGTATGTCAAGTGTATATCGACGGCACATATATCCAGTCAATGGATAATCAAGAGTCTAAAAGGAAACCGTAGTAAGATTTTCATTGTTAACCCCATTGTTTGCCCCATTTCAGTCCAATTTGAACCAAGCTTAAACCAAGGAAATGTATTATAGCAGTTATGTATACTGAAATGCTTTTGCGTACCAATACAATCAGTAAAAATTGATTGAAAGAAAACTCACAATTGTTTTAAACATCTTGCTTACGCATTTTATCACTGGGTTTGCGATGGTGATTAATCTGCAGCAGCTGAGTTTTTCTTTGTGTGAACACAGAGGAATATCCACCATCCTGTTGCAGGGGTGTCTCCAGGATTTTTTCCAAGGGGGACCCACCCTCTCTCGATCTTGGCCCAGAGGGGGTTGCGGATGGGGGGTCTGACTAATCCGAAAATTCTGTCAGAATTAAATAAATCACTTTGCCTAGAAAAGATTGTCTATTAATTTTAAAGCTGTCTGAAATAACACTCGGGCATGCAACTGCGGATATTACATTTCATAAGCAGAAAGATTTCTTGAGCATGTTCTGAAAGGGATATTGAAGGGTACTATGTTAATATATACAGAATAACTGATAATGTGGGATAGTAGGCAGTGGACCAAACCACTGTAAACCATACAGGGGGAATATCTTTTAACGCTAAGATATCTGCAGTATTACTATTGCTTTTGAACCGTTAAAGGAATAATGATACACAATAACAATTTAAGTGTAACAAAATGTGTAGTCAAATTCAGGTTGAATGGATTATCTTACAGTTAACACGGGGTTTATGTGTAAAGCTGATAATTCTGTCTCCACTCTTACCTCCTTGTTATTAGCTGATATACCTGATTAGAATCATGGATGTTTCTCCGTGTTTTTCTATATTTGTTACGCTTTCTCTTGAGGCTCTTATTTATGGTACATAGCGGTCATGCTGTAGTTTGTTTACAAACAAGTCTTTTCTCCAAAACTGAGAAACCTTTCTGTTGTCTTCATCTAACAATATGTATACAGTTCCATCACAGTATATGCCAGCTCCAATGCAATGATTACTGGCAGTGCTAACCTTGCTATGCAGGGGTAGTGGAGCATAAAACTGTTGTAAAATTGACATGTTTGTTGGTCATACTGTTCCACTTTCTGCCATCACCATTTTTAGTTGGTGAGGTTGAATAGAAACTGGCTTAGCAAAACCTTGAATCTGTCTGACTTTAAAGGCACATACAATTGATATAATGTTACATTTGTGTGGGGAGTGTGCACATTAAGGCTGTATTTGTTTTGTTTTTGCATTTGCTTTCATTGATAAGGATGTCATTTGGTTGTTTGGTTTGGTTGTCAGTTGGTTATATTTTTCAGCTCTTTAGCAGTAGGGGCATCTGGACTTTCCAAACTGACTTTTTAGTTTGTTTTATTCAGTTCTGTTGTCTTGAAAATCCAACCTTGCAGACAAAAGATACACAAACAAAAGCTATATGGCTGCAGATTTGCGAGCTTCAGTGCAAGTTAAAAAAAAAACAAAAAAAACAAACAAAAAAAACAAAAACTGTTGAGGCCCGACATTTACTGCATCTAATCACCAGCTGAAAAGAGCTTCTGACATCAGGTCACAGCCTTAAGATGGTAATCGCAGTGTGAAATTGGGGCTGTATAGCGCTCCATTTGTACCAGTGAGCAAGCACAGGTCACAAGTTCAGTGATTAAGTGCAGATTCGGTTTCACACTTGAAGTTGCACTCATATTACTCTGCTGGTGGGTTTCTGCATAGAGCAAAGCAGTAACTCCTGGTGTCTTTATTGCTGCTTGGCACTTTAAAGTGTGTTTTTGTATTATAGTTGCCTCTTACCAACTAAGCTAAGACTGCTCACACATTGTTGCTCATTAAGGCCTCATGATGTGTCTCAAATTGCCCCCTTGTTTACTCAGTCCTTGCTATTCACTATATTATGGACTCTCAAGAGTTGGCTCAATGGTGACCAGCTAAGTAACGGTGGATAAATGTAAAAGACACTCAAATAACATGACAGACATGGTCAAGTTCCACAAATGAGGGTGATTTCAGACACACTATTAGATTTATCTTCAGCTTTTTCTCCTGGCATTTTGTTTCTTTTTCTATTTTAACCTTTTTTCCCTCACTCTTATCCACCTACCTCTTATCCTTTTGTTCTCAAACCCTTTTGTCTTTCTCCTTCATTTGCCTCTCTTGCTAACCCTCTCTCCGTTAGCCGACCTTGGAGCCTAAAATGAAGGTAGGTTCCGCATAAAATATTCTAATTTTGATTTCTTGCTTAGAGTTGGTTATATGAGAAACCTAGCGTGAGAAGCTAAATTTGTTGCTTAGCTCGAACAGGAAAAAACATTAGCTTGTCTCTGTCCAAAGGTAACAGATGCTAATAGATAATATATCACAAAATGTGTCTTGTTTGGATAATTCATAGGTCTGAATTGAAACACTATGGTATTACAGCACACATTCATTCTCTTTCTTGGAAAAATATCAATGAAAACAGTTAGCAATGTCTCCGTAAATATAATTTTACATGAGGAGTGTTTAGCTGTTTTATAGCTGTTGAAAAATTATCTCTTCATGACATGAGTATACTTGAGGTACATAGTCCTTTTATGGAGTCCTATAAAGTTTTCTTGTCATTGCCAATTGTCTCTATCAATTATTTTATTAACTGATACTGTTTTTTTTATGTGGAATTTAAGTCTTTAATGCCTTTTTTCTGTTTACCACATTTTTTGTATTAAACCTGAAACTGCAACCATTAATGTCTCAACTTTGTTGAAATCATACATTAGCCGCTTTATTTGTCCCAACACACATTATAAGAAAAGCTTTCGTATGTGGTCACTGGTTAGTTGTTTGTGTGTAGCATTCTTATGAACCTTTTTCCTTTGATAGTTTGATGGTGGGAAAGTTTTACGTGGGTTGCCAGGAAGTTCTTCCCTCTTTTCCCATCTGATTGTGACGATGATACTGATCATCTGTCACTCTAATAGCAATCTGGATCAACATCGTTGTTTCCCGAGATGTCTTGGGAGTATGTTTGTCTGTCAGAACAGAGTGTGACTGTAATTACACAGCCAGAAGCTCTGTGTGTGTTTGTGTGCGCGTGTTTGTGTATGCGGTCATCGTATCTTGCGTATGACTCCATAATGATGATGATAATGATATGTTGATTCAGGCTTCTGTGCCATCATTATGTTGCACATGAATGAGATCTTCATGCTGGCCAAAGCTTGTGGTTTCCAGCTTGAATACAGCTGTTGTGCAACATGTGACACAAACACATAGTGTTCTT
>VUQI01046994.1:0-14126 GCA_015106735.1 Paratilapia polleni | reverse complement strand
GGGAAAGAAAAAAAAAAAAAAAAAAAAAAAAGACATGCAAAGATTTGTTACATCACTAAACTGCTCCTGGCAAATACATGTAGACCAAACAGGAGACATATACATTTAAACATGTTTCAAGTTTGTATGTACCATACTGACCTGTTAGGGGGGCCCCATGGTAGGACTGAACAGGGGT
This sequence comes from Paratilapia polleni, assembly GCA_015106735.1. Classification (NCBI taxonomy): domain Eukaryota; kingdom Metazoa; phylum Chordata; class Actinopteri; order Cichliformes; family Cichlidae; genus Paratilapia; species Paratilapia polleni. The sequence continues at coordinate 13,948 of VUQI01046994.1, read as the reverse complement.
AAAAGGTTCCTGCAGGCCCTCAGCCCCATAAGTCTCGCCAAACATCTTATGATGAGGAGAAACTGCACTCCCTGATGAGTTGTGTCTCAGATCATGAACCTCATTCTACAAAACAGGGACATCATGAGAACTCACTCAGTCTGACAATTTTATTCATTTAACCCGAGTTGAAAGTAACACTACAAAAAACAAAATAAAGCTACATATATTTTTCTTAAAAAGTAATACTGACCTTGAGGGCTTCAACTTGCTGACAAAGCATCTGAAGGAGACTTTTCTGGTCCTCCACCCAGTGAGGTGGTGTCTTGGGAGAAATCTGAACAAAGGGCATGAATGACTTATGAGAAGTCATCGAGCTTTATGGCCAGTTTACCACCTGCTATAAAAAGACATAAAAACTGAGAAAATCTTCTAAATGATAAATAATCTGGACCTACCAGTCTTTTTGAAGGAGACACAATGCTTTTGTTTGGAGAGGGAGTGGAGAACTTAATGTGGGATATGGTTGCACTGGTTTCTGTGAGATGAGCTGGGCTGGAGTGGGGTGGTCCTCTTAGACCCCCCTCCTCCTTGTCATCCTCTTCATCCATGTCCTCACCACCCTCCCCCAGCTGCTGGTTCACATCATTCAGGAGGTCCACAACTTCCTCCATGGACACAGGCAGCTGAGATACAAAAATTAGACAATTGATACACAGCTTCAGAGTTTACATTCACAATGCTTCTCCTTCAGCAAAAAAAAAAAAAAAAAAATCAGTTGTGCATCAGTTTCTAGTTTGTCTTTTGATATTTTCATGGCCCAAAATTGGGACTTACCTTCTCGATGTCATCTGCATTGGCACTGTAGATCTTAGACAAGTAGGTCCTGAACTTTCTCAAGAACGTAATGCACCTGTCTTGAGTCTCCTCAACACCATTGCTGGCCTCTTCTGATAGCCGCTGGTAGATCTGCCAACAAATCACCATAAATTATATAAAAATAAAATGTAAGACGTGCAGGTGTTAGAAGCACTAGCTTCAATGTGAGATATCTGATACCACATTACAACTGGCTGATCTTGATTAAGTTACATAATCAATATTCTTTAAAAATTATGATTTTTCTTTTAGGGACTAGGCTTATATATAAAAAGGTGTCCGTTTTTAAAAGAAACAACAACAAACAAAACAAAACAAAAAAACAAAACAAAAAAAAACATAATATCTGACTGCTTTTTGTAGTTTAAACAATGAATACCTTTAATTTGCACCTACCTTTATCCAGCATTAACTTTTATAGTTCATATAAACTACAGTAAATGCAATAGTTTTATGTATTCTGAATCAGAAACAATTTATTCCAGGTGTTTTTTGGTGTCAACTTACCTGAGCTAAATGCCAGATGGACGACAAGTTATTGATCGTTTCCAAGGTAGCGATAGCCTCCTCTGTTCTGCCTTCAATGTCAAGGAGAACTGCATATGCTATCCTGGCCTCCTCTTCGTAACCTTTCACAGAAGAAATCTGAAAGGAACACAAATAAATTTATAAGCCAACATGGTACATCTTGGATCTGTCATACTGCAAATTCTTCAATCTAAAAAAACAAACAAAAACTTGTATTATTATGAGTAAATTACATATTTGCTGTAGTAGCCCTGTTGGGATTTAGAACACAAACCCACCAATGAGAAGTACTTCATTTGACCTGAAATCCCTTTTGACCTAACATAATGATTATTTATTGGGTCTTAAGTCAATTACACTTCTAAACTAAATGCAAATGAATAAAAGCAATACACTACAAGATGTCAACAGAGTAAGATCATCAAGAGAAGAAATTCAAAGACAACAGTAATTTCCAGGTATAGCTAACAGTCTCAAGGCCTTTAGATTAAGCACTAAATCTGAGGCTAAAGATGACAATTCCTCTCTACTTAGATGCAAAATTTTGAAAGTATTAAACCATGAAAACATGATTAACCTGAATATCTTTGGAAGGAAAGTGTATAAAGAGAGGGTCGAAGGGTTCTGGTATACTGCGTCTGTTTTTGATCTTCTCCAACAGTGGAAGAACAACTTTCCAGTAGTGGACGCAGCGACCGATGTACTCTTTCTGGTCATAGTAGGAGTTCACTCCACCACCCTGGGTATTTAAAAAACACACACAGAGGAAGTGAGTCTGGTATATTAGCAGGAATGGTGCACAGTAGCCTTTTGTCACAAGTCATTTCATAGTGGTTTTAAATCTAGCAGATACACACAGCCAAAGAAGTGGCACATGTGGCTGTTTGGACATCTTAAACTTAATCCTGTTTAGCAGCTGAAAAGCGAGTGACAGAAAGGAGCAGGTGTGCAGTGTCTGTGAGAGGTCCGAGTTACCTAGATGCTTTTCAGCCTTCAGTGCAGCTTGTGTGACTGTAAATGACTGCCGTCCTTATAAAACATATGGACTTTGTGACTAACAAAGTAAAGTATCAAATAAAGGAAGCTGATGACATTCATGCAGCACAGCCATCTCTTCACATTAATACGCTGCTTTTCCCTTTATGATATGGGAGAGCTACAATGTTTAAACTAAGATGAGAGACTTCCAAACACCTTATTTTATAAAAAATACATAAAAACAAACAGCTATATATATATCCAGAATCTTAACAAACACTCCACCATCTGGCAAATCACTGAGTTTAAACAGTGTATGCATCTGTGTGTGTTTGTGTACCGTCTGGCTGAGACACTGAGCCCAGTGGATTGCTAGTGCTGGTTGAAGCCCATGTTTTTCTCCAGCTCTCAGGGTGTTTAGCCCATGCTGCACAATCATCCGCAGCTTGGCTGACGTGCCAGGACTGCAAAGCAAAAGGGCACACATCAAAAACACCGGATAGATGAACACAATTAATAATAGGAGTTTAAATTAATTACAGTTAAATGATCAAGTAGTCTGTTTTGATCTCTTATTGAAATCAGATGAGGTTAGTAAACTGAAGGTGGATGAATGACAACTGCGCTTTAAGAAATAATGTTTATGCCTTATTTTTTATGCAGGTTTAGCACTGTTAATGAGCCCACAACCTGGAAAAAAGCTCAGTTACTTTCTCTGATTTTCCTGAGATATAAAACAGCCGACAGATAATGACTGACGTGAAACTGTTTTGGGAAAAAATACTGAGCAAAAGGTGGGTATACCCACCAATAACTCTGCAGGATGGACAGTGCTTACACTGTGAGCCAGGAAAACGCCTTTGAAAACCAGAATACAAAATTATTTTTTAATTACACATGGCACTGTCAATACCCGAATATACATGACCAAAACATCAGGTACTGCACAGATCAGCATCTAATTCCCTATTATAGTTGAAACAAACCTAAGTTTGTTGAGAGACGTCCTGCAAATAGTGTTTAAAACAATTTAAGTAAAACAAGATAACTGATCGTATCCATTATGTCAAACGTGGATGAAAGTAGCTGATATAGTCCTTTTCACAGCTTATATGCAGTAGGTTTTGTTTTAACCACAGTTTAGAATATTTTGTCTGTGTCTTTCTGTCTTGATCTCAGCAGCACTAGTACTCACGCTGCTCGTTTGTGAATGAGGCTGTAGATGGCATCCCACCACTCCCTCTGTCTGTCAGTGGTCAAGAGGCGGAGGAGAGGAAGAGGGAGGCAACGAGGCTCAAAGAGCTGCTGTTGCTGGTTCACTCCAGCGCTGATCTTCGCCGTCTCATGAAGCTGACAGTGGCTACAGAACACCACACCATATAAAAACACCTGGATGGAGCAAATCAGACAAGAGAAAGAGAAAGAGAAACTTTTATATTCTAAAAGAAATACAAGAACTGAGCTGCAAAACAGTATTTATCAATTGAAAGCACTAGTGTTGGCTTATCAAATAAAGTTTGAAGGACATATTTAATAATCGTAATTGCTAATACCTCTCGATAATCAATCATCAACTATACTGAGTGTCAATGTGAGTTCCGTAAAAATAAAAAAATAAAAAACACAAAAAAAAAAAACAACAGAAATATAAATCACTAACACAAACACAAATCTGGAAGTACAAGGTCCAGATTTTCTTTCAAGAAGGAAATCATTTCATCCATTCATACATTTTGTATTACTCGAGATGTTAGGAGCAGCACATACGATTCCACCTTACCTCCAGGTCCAGCAGGCAGATCGATTCTGGTGCATTGGTGTCTAGTTTAGAGGTCTCCAGTGTAAGCCGAGGAAAAAGCTGCTGTAGCCACTCCCGCAGTGGTGGTCTTTGGTCCAGAAGGGTCCACTGCAGCCCCAACCAGCTCAGATGTTGCAACTGACCACTGTGGAGCAAAATGGAGCCTAAAGAGGAAGCAGCAAAGGTATTATATTACTTACCTACTAAATGCAACTTCAACTTAAAAAACAGAATTCATTTTCAGTGTTCAGGCAGCTAATTGGTTTGTACCGGTGTCCCATTTGGCCAGTTGAGAGAGCTCTGGAGCCATGGCAGTAATCGAACGAATGTCATCACTGGCAATAAAGGACAATCCGGCGGAGGACTGTGGGCCCCACAGAAGTTCAAACAGAGAGTCCTGACCACTACGGTTCCCAAAAGCCTCCACCACCTACAAAGAAAAAAGATGCTTCATCAGTACCATCTCTGATAAAATGGATAAAATGGAGAAATGATTCATGTTAGTGTTGACGTAAGAACACTTGTCATAATCATGACAGAGCAGTAAGATGTTTGCAGCCATTGCATAAAATTTCAAAAAGTAATCAATTACATAACCCTGCAAAGAAAGAAAGAACTATTCATTTCAGATTAAAAAGGCCATAACTCTGAATTAAACTGAGTCAGAACACAAGGTCAGACCTCTCTGATCAAGGTGGATGAATCCCTGCTCAGACTGAACAACATGTGGCCAGCCTGACTCTGTCGGTCGTTGGCCAGCAGCTCCAGAAGCTGTGGGGCTGACGGGTCTCTTTTGGTCACTTTTGGCTTTGGTCTGGGGACCTGGAGGAAAAACAAACTTTATTCAAAATACAAAGACTGCACAGCTTGTCCTGTAAAGCTGCTTTCTCGTTACGAGTCTTAACGAGTCAGGCAATAAGTCATTTTGTTACATAGAGACAGCACAGCTGCAAGACTATTCCAATTACTATAACATCCAGATAAATTAATTTTTATGTAAAGACATAAAAAGCAGTTAATCAATCTGGCTAGTTGGTGTGTCGGTACCTGGTATGCCAGTAGGTAGCACAGTGCAGCCAGGTCAATGACAGCCCTCCAGGTCTGTTGGCGATCCTGAGCCAGCTTCAGCAGCAGTGTGCCTGCATGCAGGTAGAGGTGACCTCTCATCTCCACAAACACCTCATAAAGATCGTCTGCATGGCGGCCTGCAATGCTGCTCAGCGTCTGCATAGCTTGGTCAAACCTACACACACACACAAATATAGAGTTTAAAAAAAAAATACAGCACAAAGTTTCCAGTAGCAGTGAAAATGTAAAGAAAAAACTGAAATGCTAAAATAAAAAACACAAAAATTTAATACAATGCTAAGCTTTGTTGAAACAGCTTCTTGACTTGTAAATAGTCAAAGCATATGAACTTGTATGCTTCGTCCAGCCACTAAATTCCAAACAGAGTGGAACAACTTGTTACACCCAAACAGACTGAACTTTTAATACAAAGACTAGACAACAACTAAATGTGACTTATTGTTTTATGATCCTGTTAAGGTTTGCTTGCGTCAGTACTGTTTGAGAAAACTCCCATAACTGAATGTTGAACATGTGGTCACCAGAATATATTACGTTTTAGTGTAAATTACTCCTTAATTCAAAAATGAGAGTAAAATGGACTGTGGAAACAATTAATTTCAAGCCTACAACTTTAACAATCTAGGACCAGACTTACTCTCCAAGTGCATTTAGACTTGGCTGCACACTGCTCTCAGACAGTGTGATTCTCAGCAGGCTGCAGTGGGCCAACAGCAGCTCTCTCTGGAGACGCCGACTCGTCTTCTCATTGCTTAAGATGCTGGGCTGAGCCAGGTACTCCTGAAACAAAAGTCATCCACACTTTAGTAGTTTTTAAAGATTTAAAGATGGGCATTATGAAGGAGCAAAATAGAAGCATACTGGTTCAGCCTATTCAGGTACACTTTACACTACCGTCCTGCTAAATTAAAGTCCATACTGACCCGCAGTGTGTGCACCACCACAGTGTACCAATCCAGACTGTGGCGCAGCATGCCTCTTTTCTCAGCAGCCAGGCAATGTTTAACAGCCTCATCCAGCCGGCCATCCTGACAGAACAGCTGAACCAACTTCACGTTCACGTGGGCGTCAGCTGGTCGCGCTGCCAGCTCGGCCTGGAGGAGGTCGAACAACCGGTTCCAACCCTGCTGACCCTGACGACTCAACAGACGCTCCTGAAAGGAGCAGCACCGATAAACAGAAGATATTCAGTGTGGCATTCTTTCCACTTGTAATCAATATGTACGTTCTTCTTGAAATGTTTACAAACCTAAGAGACAATGAAAATCCCACTCATGAAAACTTAGAAATTTTAATTTAAGACTATGAAGCAAAATAATGGACGTAGCAGGCTGTGAACTAGGCAGGTGTTGGTTAAATATGAGCAGGTTTAAAAGATTTGACATTTGACAGAGGCAGTGCTTAATGGATGTTTTACTGGAGCTAAAGAATTAACGAGCCTTACTTTTAGGTTGAAGACTGCTGGGTTTCCTGGCAGCAGCTTCGCAGCTTTCTCCACCCAAAACTCTGCTCTGCTGTCACATTCCTCCTTACTGACAAGTAACTCTGCCACCTTCAGCACCAGGTCTCTCTGGGCCGGGTTCAAATCCACCGACCGCTACGAAAACAAAGAGATGAAAGAAAAAGAAAATTAGCTTATTTAAAAACCTGTAGGCATAGGATTTATTCAAAAGGGTTGGACTTCTCCAAAAAGAGCATCCAAAACATTAAAGACCAGTATGAGGGTTACTTCATTTACACTGCTATGAAATCTAATAAGACGACTGATTAAAACTGATGGATCCAAAGTCTGAGGTCAATGTCCTTGTTTCAGAAAAACATTTAGTCTTAGAAATCTGAACATATGCATCAAAAGCTCTGCCAGTTTTTTCTCCCTGTTTTGTGCTAACACAAAGTAAAAACTCATCACCTCCTCTTCCTTCTCACACTCCGATTATTATTATTATTTTTTTTATTAAAGCAGAGACTGGAGCTGTTTTTAATCCAAGACAAAACAGTAACAGGCTGCACTAAAATCGACCAACTGTGCATCAACAACCCTGTGTTTTAACAGACGAACGGGCTGTTTTTCCCACAGGTGGAGAGCACAGTTGGAGTGCAAAGAGTGGCATTTAAGAGGCTGGAAATACACAGCAATTATATAGTTGATATTGTCTTGATTGGCCTTGGTACTGACTTGGCACATGGGCTCAAATCATGACTGCTTCCAGTGAAGGAAATGCAGACTTTTACCATCACTCACAATTACTTTGTTATTTCAGCCCATCAGCTGAAAACCAACTTCATAACAGTACGCATCAGTTCTAGTGTGCAGGTGTAAATGTGGCTGTCCTAAGAGTTGCTGCTACTAGACAAAAGAGACTAAATAAATCATAATTCTTTTCATAATACCATTTTTTGTCATCATTTGTCTTCTAGAGTTCATATTGTGCCAATAAAGCTTAACAGTGCTTTGGGAAGCCGATGATTGATTCCTGAATGTCAGAGTGAGCTGAGTGATTCATCATTTAAAAAATAAAACAGCAAAGAGCATTAAGCATTCACTTTGATGGATTATCTAATGCATTAAAAAAATAAATAAAAGAAAAAAAAACTCTAGTTGTTTGCTATGGAAAATTACCCATAGTAACAAAGGGGATTGTTTTTTATTTTCATTAGGTATAACTAATCAAATTTATTCAGAGCGCATGTGAGTAGTTTCTCTTCCCTGTGCAGGTATTAATCGCAGCCCAAAATACCAGTTTGATCAGTCCAACTAAATTAGTTTAAGTATGAATCAGCATTTACATTGCAGTTTTTAACTTGTACACATATTCACCTATGCACACAGACAATGGGAGCAATTTTAGGTCAACTATCTTTCACTGTGACACTTTTACATGAGAACACAAAGAGACTGAATTTGACCTTCAGAGAATGCAATTGACAGCAAATGTAATGTTTGTGTAAGATGCTTATTATCTTAAAAAAAAATAATTTCCTCTTTTCACACCTGCTGAATCTTTGATTTCTTAAACCACATTCTGCTTTGCTTTTAATGGAAGAAAAGGGCTTTCAATGACATGTTCTTTTTACCTTGTAACATCCAACTGCCTTGTTGATGTCTCCCTCTCTCTCATAGAGCTGTCCAAGGAATTTGTGTGCTTTAGGATCCCTCTCCTGGACCTTGAGATACTCTGATACATGCCTAGGAAGAGCAACAAAAACAAGATTACAGACAATATAATGACAGACGAGCATTTGGTCAAACAATGTAGAGGCTCACGTGCTTACCTTTTTGCAAGTTCATATTCCTTTGCTTCAAAGTACAACTTAGCAAATAAAAACCCTTTGACTGGCTTCTGTGGAGAGAAAACATGTGGGCCCAGCATGAGGAAACATATTCATCTTGTTATGGTAGTGAGAAGATGCAATTACAAACGTCCTGAAGAATTAGCTGGCTTAGTGGGATTCAAATGATCACCCGTACTCACGTGGTAAAAGTAGGGGTGTAACATTTCTAAATCTGAGACCAAAACCGCAATTGAAACATCCACAATATCCTATTACAACTCCATCTTCCCATAGTGTGATACGCATGCTAGGAATTTTCCTACATTTAAAAAATTTTGGCAGCCATCAAAAGAAAATCACCAGGGTTGTGATTTAAAAAAAACAAATTATTATTATTATTATTATTTTTTTTTAAAATAGGGTTTACTCTAATCTATTTTTTTGTGGACAAAAGGACGATGGACAAAAACGATAGGAAAAATGACAGGAAAATGCATAAACTTAGCTTAGGAAAAAGTAAATAAATATATGAACCAATTTTGATTACGTGCTTAATCAACCCCCACCCAAAGGTCCATCTGAGCCAGAAAAAAAACTCTTCATCTGGAGCTGTGATGTTTAAAGATGGTTCAAGTACCATGGAAATACATCAGGAGGAGGATATTGTTTTTGTTCATAACTGAATCTTGATCAAGTGATCAGACCCGTGTCCTTTTTTTCCCTGAGGTATTAACCAAACTTTGCTTTTGAAGAATCATTATGCCCAAAGGTTAAAGTGAGCAACATCTTAGCCATTGTGATTACAGGATTATCTCCTTGTCAGATTTATTGCTGGCCTCTTCTACCCACCACACTACAACTATTTCCACTGAGTTTTTCTGTGTCAGGAACTGAACAAATCACACGAACATTTAAATGTGATTTTGATGACAATATAGGTGTGCGCTCTGGACAGTATGCCATCATCCAATCTCATAATTTGCATCTTCAAGCAAATGCATGCAGATCACACACATTACTGCATACCACAACTACATGCACATCCAGGCATTTTGCAGGTGTAGTAGTGTGATTTAATATTTGTATTCTCCTGTCAAACTGAACAACATCTTTGACCCTACTGATGCTCCCCCACAAATGGCATTAGGCTAGACTGTTAATCTTACAATACCAGATTTTTCCTGGCTCAAAACGAGCCTCTGGAGGGGTAACTATGCATGGAAGGACAACTGGTCCACATATAATTAAGACAAAGAGCCTGTATTACCTTACTTTACAGAGGTCTGTGCATTTATCTGTTATTTCTGACTATTTTATGCACAAAATCTATTCTAAGAGTAAATTAAACCCCACTCGCCAAGAACTTAATATGCAGAAAAAAAACCCTGTATACATAATGCCACTGGATGAGAGCATGATTAGGACCAGTGAACGTAACAGTACATTTACTCAAGTACTTCACTGATGTACAGTTAATGTACTTATAGTTGAAGTAATTCTAAGTTATGCTATCTTCTACTTCTACTCCACTACATTTTGGGTGCAAATTCTATACTTTGTACTCCATACTGTTAATTTAAAAACTTTAGTTACTTTTTTGTTGTTGCACATTTTAATATATAAATCTACTAACATATTATGATGTCATTTTATATATAAAACTATGCAGCTGTACAAGTAACTTAACATTTTCAGCTGCAACCTTAAAAGGATATACACACTAATGAATCAATAATCATGATACAATTATATATGTGATTCTGCATATTACTTTCTGTCCCTTCAGTACATTTTTAAGCTAAACACTATTGCTTAAGTATCTTTCAGGCTCTTGTGCAGTGCTACTTTTCACATGCTACCCCTTGTATAAGGGCACAGGGCTGCACATCAGCCTGAAATCCAATCTTTCAGTGTATCCAGAGTTTGTTTTTTTTTAACACTGCATTTATTTCTGATCAAATATTCTGATTTCCTGTGGGTCCCCCTTGCCTTGTTCTTGGTTCCCCCTGTGCTATCCCACTCAAACAAGTCCTGGAATCGCCCGACTAATAGACAAGCCTGTCTGCAATTGAGCTAAAAGCCAGAAACTTCTGAGTAGGGTTAGGCGTGCTGTTACTAACACAAGGAACCTACGCGCATTTCGGTTAATGGATAAAGTGAAACCTCGTTTTCTTTTCCAGATAAATGAAACTTACACAAGCTGTACAATTGGTCCAACTAACGTTAAACCCATTTGTGTCGTGGCTAACTAGCATGGCTGATTAGCTCTTCAGATCCCATGCCGCGCATTTTCCGAGCATAAAAGGGGAGGACACGACGGGGCGTCATCATGCCGGCCGGTTAGCTACCGTCTTCGCGGCTAGCCGGGGACGGAGGTTATACAGAGAACAACATATGAGCCAACTGAAATACCGTCATCTTAATTAAAACTACAACTGGTGCTCATGAACATGTGTGCAGGTTCTCATACCGGCTAGTCTGACACGATGGCAGCAGCACGCTAACATTAGCCTCCGCGGGCTTAACTTACCTCTTTAAGTGAGGGAGAGGAACTCTGTACTGAGGAAACGTAACGGTCCACCTCAGCCTTACTTCGCCGCATGGCTTCCAACGTCAAGCGCTTCTACAACGGCTGAATGTGATACATGGAAAACTAGAAATTCCCAGAATATAAAAAAACCTGACGTTAACATCAGCTCGCCTGTCACTCTGTAACGTTAACTCCCCATGATGGTATTGCGCAGTCTCAATACCGTCAAATGGCAGCGAGGGTCACGTGACTCATGAGGGCTTTATCATTCGAGGGCTGTGCCTTGAATAAGACTTGTTAACCAAAGAGAAGCAAGTATTCAGTTTGACGCACGCTGACGCACTTTATTTTGAAGGTGTGGGCTTTATTACTGATATACAATCCTAATTTCTCTAGCAATTATCCCTTTATCCTTTATTTGCCAGTTATTTTAGCCAAATTTTTGATACATAAAAGGAAATTCATTAAAAACTACAATCTTATATCTAAATTAAAAAAAAAAAAAACATGTATCTTAAAATCCTGCGGTATTTTTTAAAGTTAAAAATGTAACCAAGACTATTAACTTACGCAAATCATCCTATATTATACCAGGTTTTATAGGTTACTATCTATGCAGTGGTTTTGCGTGTCTGTATCTGTTGTTGAGTTTCAGTCCTGTAGTTTTTCTTTAATCTGTACTTAAATGGATGTCTGTTGGTGTCCTGTCACCCAGTATATGTCACAGTGTTCTCATGCAAAACCTGAATGAGCAGCAGCTGTGTCAGAGGAAAAACTGCTGATATATATATTAAATTGCAATGTCTATCTGACCTTTATCCGGTACAGAAACAAGAACACCTTGCACATACATACACTTACACATACATACATTCACAGCCCACTTCATTGGGTACACCTAACTGCTCATTATTGCAAATTTCTAATCAGCCAATCACATGGCAGCAACTCAGTGTATTTATGCATATAGACACTGTCAAGGTGACCCACTGAAGTTCAAACCAAGCATCAGAATGGGGAAAGAAAGGTGACTTAAGTGACTTTGAAAGTGGCATGGTTGACAGTGCCAGACGGGGTGGTCAGAAACTGCTGATCTACTGGGATTTTCCCACACAATCATCTCTAGGGTTTATAGAGAATGGTCAGAAAAAGAGAAAATTTCCAGTGAGCGGGAGTTCTCGGGGTGAAAATGCCTTATTGATGCCAGAGGTCAGAATAGAATGGACAGAGTGCTTTGAGCTGACAGGAAGGCAACAGTATCTAAAATAACCACTCGGTACAACAAAGGTATGTAGAAGAGCATCTCTGAATGCACAACACATCAAACCTTGAAGCAGATAGGCTACAGCAGCAGGAGACCACACCGGGTGCCACTCCTGTCAGCTAAGAACAGGAAACGGAGGCTACAGTTCACACTGGCTCACCAAAATTGGACAATAGAAGACTGAAAAAAACATTGCCTGGTCTGATGAGTCTCGATTTCTGCTGCAACATTTGTATGGTAGGGTCAGAATTTGGCATAAACAGCATGAAAGCATAGTTACATTCTGCCTTGTATCAAAGATTCGGGCTGCTGGTGGTGTAATGGTGTGGGGGGGGATGTTTTCTTGGCACACTTCGGGCCCCTTAGTACCAACTGAGCATTTTTTAACCACCACGGCCTGACTGAGTATTGCTGCTGACCATGTTCATTGGTTTTTGACCACAGTGTACCCATCTTCTGACAGCTGCGTCTAGCAGGATAACCCACCATGTCACAAAACTCAAATCATCTCAAACTGGTTTCTTGAACATGACATTGAGTTCCCTGTACTGAAATGGCCTCCACAGTCAGTCACCAGATCTCAGTCCAATAGAGCACCTTTGGGATATGGTAGAACAGGAGATTCACATCATGGATGTGCAGCCAACAAATCTGCAGCAACTGTGTAATGCTATCACGTCAATACGGACCAAAACCTCTGACGAATGTTTCCAGCACCTTGTTGAATCTATGCCACAAAGAATTAAGGCAGGTCAAGGGGGTCCAACCCAGTACTAGAAAGGTGTAATTAATGACATGGCTGGTGAGGGTATATTCCATGATGTATAAAAGCAAATGCTCAAAATGGTGTACTCTGGAGCTATATATTAATAAAATGTATATTCTTTTGTCAGCAAAGTCAGACATCAGATGATATATTGGATGTTGTTTTTTCAAGCTGATATTGTGCACTGGTTAATCTTACTGGTGTTTTTTATTTATTTATTTTTTCTAAATAATAACCTGTAGTCCCAAAGGTTTTATACACTGATTACCACTGTATAAACTCACAGCTTAATTATGAATATATTATGAATTATGATGAATATATATTGTATTCATCAGTTTATGTTGTAAACTATTTCTGATTTTATAGTATGACTTTAATGTGATTATGTAACATTTGATATATCCAATATTGTTGGATATATTGATGATCCTGCTAATGCTACTGGCTGATTACTGATGCACATACAGCTCCGGAAAAAATTAAGAGACCACTCCAAAATTATCACTTTTTCTGATTTTGCTATTCATAGGTATATGTTTGAGTAAAATGAACATTTTTATTTTGTGCTATAAACTACTGACAACATAACTCCCAAATTCCAAATACAAATATTTTCATTTAAAGCATTTATTTGCAGAAAATGAAAAAATTGTCAAAATACCAAAAAAGGTCCAGTGTTTTCAGACCTCAAATAATGCAAAAAAACAAGTTCATATTCATTTTTAAACAACACATTACTAATGTTTTAACTTAGGAAGTGTTCAGAAATCTATATTTGGTGGAATAACCCTGATTTGCAATCACAGCTTTCATGCGTCTTGGCATGCTCTCCACCAGTCTTTCACATTGCTGTTGGGTGAC
>VUQI01046993.1:0-13639 GCA_015106735.1 Paratilapia polleni | reverse complement strand
CTCCGAAAAACACCCCCCCCCCCCCCCCCCCACACACACACACACACACACACACTTGCGCAAAAAACCTGATGTGCCACATTCTCACACACGCACACCAAGCTTTATCATCGCATCAATCCACTCCTCAACACTTTGCATCAGAGCATTGTTAATTTTTTTTGGTTATTTATGCTGATTTTGTAATTGCAGTTTGCAGCAATCTGAGAAGGAGTTGACTCTGGTTGAATAATTGAATAGATTAAATCCCGCTAGGTAGTTTTTAGTGCATTCCACCATCAGTGTCGTCGGTCTCTGTGAGGGGTGGGATCTTGCTTCTAGTCTCTTAGTCTCTGCTCAGCATTGAGTGTGTGTGTGTTATATAAGTCGTTGATGTAGTGGCCTTAAAAAATGAAATCACAGGAAAGAAACCACAACCTAGCACTAAATAAAGCAAGGTGATGCCAGAGCAGGAACTGAGAATTGGAGAGAGAATGGGAACAGAAGATGCTTTTGTGTTTCTGGGGGATGTTGGGGATGAAGAAGGGAGTGGTCGGTGTGCAGAGGAGATAGATTGCAGATGTGGGGGGAGGGGCCAAAGGGGGTATGAGAGTGAGAAAGTATGTGAAGGAGATTGAGAAAGATGACTGAGATCAATGACACATAACCTTTAGCCGCAGCATTTTGTGGGTGTGACCATGTTAATGGCTGGGTTCATTCTCCCCGGAGTCGCTGTGGTTTGTCACCCCTCTGTGTCTTTACACATCCTCAGTGTTTCTTGATAAATCAAAGCTAACAAGTGAGAGGTCACATCTGACTGCATTACATCTAAAATATGTGTATGCAAAAAAGATGGGGTTGAATCTTTTTACTGCTTGAAAAAGACACTCATCTGAATATTCTCACACACATACACTGCTCACAGTCATCAGCTTTGATGCACATATGGTCTAATTAGAGATATGTATACGTTTCAAAGATTGACACTAACCTTCTCACTCATTCTGTTTTTCCCACTTGCAAAAGCATACTGGAAGCATGAATTTAAAATGTGCAGGAATGATGAGATGCTCTTCCATCTGGTAGTTTTTGTGAAGCAAATGTGTTTTTAGAATTATTGTAGGGGCTTTATATTCATCATTTCTTCATTTGTCATTTCCTCTAGGATCGCAAGCTTTCTAAAGTGGAACGTCAACGCTTTAAAGAAGAAGCAGAGATGTTGAAGGGTCTTCAGCATCCCAACATTGTCCGTTTCTACGACTTCTGGGAGTCAACTCTTAAAGGAAAGAAGTGCATTGTTTTAGTTACGGAGCTCATGACGTCTGGAACGCTAAAAACGTGAGTATTGATGAAGGCAGATACTTTGATTTTGCAGCTCATTTAATTGTCATCTAATATGCTTCCCTTTCCTTCGTGCAGCTATCTAAAACGTTTCAAGGTAATGAAGCCCAAAGTGCTAAGGAGCTGGTGTAGACAGATCCTGAAAGGCCTCCACTTTCTCCACACCAGGACACCTCCCATCATCCATAGAGATCTCAAATGTGACAACATCTTTATTACTGGACCTACAGGGTCAGTGAAGATAGGGGATTTAGGACTGGCAACTCTCAAGGCAGCTTCCTTTGCTAAGAGTGTCATAGGTAGGAGACTTTAAAATGTGACTTGGCAGCTTTATGGTTCTTACAGTAAGAAGTATTAGTAACTTGTCCAATGGGCACTCTCGCTCTCTCTGTCTCTTACTGCAGGCACTCCAGAGTTCATGGCTCCAGAGATGTACGAGGAACACTATGATGAAGCTGTGGATGTCTATGCCTTTGGCATGTGTATGCTGGAAATGGCCACCTCCGAATATCCCTACTCTGAGTGTCAGAATGCTGCTCAAATCTACCGCAAAGTTACCAGCGTGAGTCATGCTGTGCAATTTTTATATAAAATTCTTGCATTTATTTTGGACAGCTGTCTGTGAAGAGATGCACAGAAAAGAGGGGGAGAGAGAGTTTTAGCATGCAACAAAGGTCTTCATCTGGAATCAAACAAGGGATGCTACAGTTATGCAGCACGCTCTGTAACTATTAAGACACCAGGGTGCTTCCCATTTACATTAACTTGTTTACACCAAAATCATCTATTCAGGAAAAGAGTACTTGATAATTTCAGAAGACCGAATCATGTGGACAAATGGAACCTCTGAATTTTTTATGTTGATTTAAGATTAAGGTAATGACTTTTCAAAAATGGATGTACAAACCAAAGATTTTAACAGAAACCTAGAGATGTGTCCAGTCTCTGAACATTCATGAATATGTTAAGTAACCCTAGTAGAAATAAGATGAACAATAACGACAGTATGCCAGACATAAATTATGAGATACAGACAAAAGGAGGCTGCACTAATTGCTCATTGGCTGTCACCAGTACTAAATGCAAAACCTTTAAGATGATAAATGTACTAATAATTAAAATTAGGAGATTAATAGGTTTATATAACAGTATATATTGTTATATAACAATACATATATTGTTGGTATACGTATATGTTTTCTCTGTATAATTTAGATTCTATTTTCAGCAAGAAAGTGACTTCTAAAAGAGACCCGGCTTTTGTAGCATTTAATGTATTAATAATTCAAGGTCATGCTTTGTGAACATGGCATAGCAAAGTCGTGGATGTTTTTAGCCATTTCACAACATAATAACTGGGGAGTTTTTCAGAGTACAAGATCTGCTCCGTTTTCAGATAGATGGATCCTAAGTCTTGAATTTTTTTTTTTTGGTTGATGAGTCTTATAAGCCATATGGAGTCACACAGGGGGTCCAAATTTCTTTTGTTTTCGAGATAAAACCTGAAGGTTGTATTCCATTTCTGCATGTCTCCATTTGCTAGCAAAGCATAGTGCAATCTACTTTCCAATTGTAGAATGTCTAAATTCATGATCAGCTTCCTGACTTGATGAAGAGTATTGATTTTTGGCAAGGTTGGAGTTGAAAAGAAGACTCTTTCACCTGTTAGCAGTTGTTAAAGCAGCCTCTGTGCCTATATTAATGGGTTTTGAAGCATTGGCGCAGCTGTCTGTAGATGCTGTTTTTTGCATTATTACTGTATTCATATGAATGTGCCTCCTACAGTGGGATGCTAATTGAAGACTGATCAAAGAGAAACCCTGATAGCATTATATTTTGAGTGTACTCCCTGAAGAGATACAGCATCCAGCTGAATAATTGGTAGGAATGTTAATCCAGATATATGCATATAGTTCACATCTAGTTTATACTTTACATTTATTAAAATGTTTTCTTTTCTGGAATTAACGATATCAGAGATTTTATATAGTCTGTACCGCTAAAAAAATAACTGGGTAAAACATGCCTATAAGAAATACAGTAAAAGTGTTAAGAACATGCATAATTACAGAATTCATCCATTTTATAAACTCAGCTCAATCAGACTCTATTGGGTATCAAACTTGTTAAACCACACCAGCTGTGACTACTCAGGACCGTCTGCACAGTCAAAACACTAACTGACTGTAATTTAAACTAACTAACTGTAAGTGTAGTTTACAAAACAACATCTGGCTGCTTTAACATGTGTAAATCAGTTCTTGCAACTACCTGTGAACTCAGAAAGCCTGTGCCTGAGAATTACATGGATTTTGTGCTTTGAGCTATAATTTTAAGAAATTCACTATGTTGCCAGAGTGGTTGTGAGGTTTCCTTTGGATCCTTTTTTTATGCTTTTTGGGATCTGACATGAATTCAAATGGACCACTGCTGCAGTGCTTTCAGGTAGCTTATAGAGTGTGAGTATGTGATACTAA
The DNA here is from genome assembly GCA_015106735.1 of Paratilapia polleni. Taxonomy (NCBI): domain Eukaryota; kingdom Metazoa; phylum Chordata; class Actinopteri; order Cichliformes; family Cichlidae; genus Paratilapia; species Paratilapia polleni. The sequence continues at coordinate 9,842 of VUQI01046993.1, read as the reverse complement.
AAAGATAAGATTTGGGGTGGAACATCACAAAGAAATTTTCCCCCCTTTGTCATTATTTCTCATCATCATGGCATCCTTGAATGGCATATCCACAGTGTTTTGTTTATATTTCCCTTTGCTCAGGGAGTGAAGCCAGCCAGCTACAACAAGGTCATGGATCCTGAAATCAAGGAGATTATTGGGGAGTGTATCTGCCAAAAGAAAGAGGAACGGTGAGTGACTCTCCCCACCGATGTCCAGTGTCCAGCCAACAGGGCCTATAAGGTGCCCTCTCATCTTTCATGCCTTGTCTCGCCTACCCCGCTTCATTGCTGTGGCACTGACAGTTGGGCTCTCAGCAGCACTGCAGTCTCTCTCCATATCTGCAGGGTGTCTTTCAATTCTCTTACATAATTAGTTTGTGTACATGGGGTAAATAACCCTTAATTAGTTTCTAGTGGCTTTTTTTTTTTATTGAAGTATGATTAGGTTAAGTGATTGACGATCTGGGGAGCACAGGTAGTGGATGACCATGAATGGCACTGGATCACAGTTAACTTTAGCTATTAGCAAATCATCAACATTACAGATTAGTGGCCGCGCTGCATCTTGAACACCTTTGCACTGGAGTCAGAGGTTTTCTTTTTCTTCTCCCAGGTACACGATCAAGGATCTGTTGAATCATGCTTTTTTTGCCGAGGACACAGGTGTGAGGGTGGAGCTAGCTGAGGAAGATGATGGGAAAAAGTCCTCAATAGCCCTCAAACTGTGGGTGGAGGACCCCAAGAAGTTAAAAGGGAAATACAAGGAGAGTGGGGCCATTGAGTTTGCGTTTGACCTGGAGAAGGAGGTCCCTGAGGTTGTGGCACAAGAAATGGTGAGTGAATAGTTTTAGGTATACAGTAGTCAGAGAATTTGTTCATACATGAAAAAATTAGGAGGTAAATCTGAATGTTGAATACTGGGACTCATTTCTATTACTTTGTTTTTTATATGTCTTTTTAACACCATATTGTCATCTAGACACACTATTTTCACACGTTTCATTTTAGTAATTAGTTTTAAACCCTGATATTTATAAAGTTTGTTATGCTTTGCTTGTCTTCAGGGCTTTCTGTGTTCTAGCTTTTGGTTGTGCTCATATCTCATGCTCAAGGAATATCCTAAAATGCAGATTGCTAGTGATAACTGTTCCAGGAATATAGTTTTATTTTTTCCTTTTGTTTACATGGATTTCTCCAGTGGATGCAATCAGATAAGGTATCCACAGGCCCGGCAATAAAAACAAGGCCCAAAAAATAGACAGTTCTCACTGTGGGAGCTAGTACTTCAAGCCTTTTTATCACTTATCTAACGTTCTTCAACACCGTAAAAATAATAGGGGTAGGGAGTAAGTGTATTGGATTATCTTCAGATAGAGAATGCAAACATTGTCATTGTAAGGCTTTCTTCGGCCTAAAACAGGTTTTGAGGGGAAAGTAAGGGTAGTACACAATAAGGGGAAAACTGCAGAAGTCACACCTTTAGTGAGAATAACACAGGGAGAAATTTCCCTGATGAAACTTACTTTGAAACAGTGCAGTACATAGCAGAAAATGTTTGTATGTGTTTTGTATGTTATGTTTACATGTATATCACATGTAAACACTGGAGTGAAAGACAGACATTTTTATGTAACAGTCCAGACAGTTCTGTTGTGAACAATGAACCAAGCTGCAGACAAAGGCAACGTTTCCCCACAGCTCTGATCCCCCTTAAAATAGCTTTTCTCTTCCTTCCTTTTCTTGCTCCCTCTCTTTGCCTCACGCTCTCCCCTTTTTATATGCACCCTCTCTTCTCTCACATGCTCACTGCTAAAAATATCCAGGCAGTCATGCTCTTCCCTTTTCTTTTTTTCAGGTGGAGTCTGGCTTCTTCCACGAGAGCGATGCCAAGACCGTGGGAAAGTCGATCAGGGACCGTGTGGCCCTGATCAAATGGAGAAGAGGGAGAACAGTGTCTGCTGCAGTTGCAGTGGATCAGGGTGAAGGAGGACATGGCACTCATTTGACACCATCTCAGGGGATCTCTGCTGGGGCTCCACATGTAGGGCAGCCCCTTGTGCTGGAACCAGAAGAGCCAGAGGCAGACCAGTACAGCAGGCTGCATACCCTTCCAGCCAGTGCCACCTCAGTGACATGTAAGAGATTCTGTTCCCGTCTACTCAGAAACACAAGCCTAATCTTTGACTTTTTTATGAGTGGATGATTTGTGTGTCTCTGCAGCAGACGGCACATTTGACAGTGGCATGGGCTCCACTGTGTACTCGGACTCCCACAGCAGCCAGCAGAGTGTCCTCTACCAGTCCCTCCTGGAGCCTATTACTATGGCAACACAGCAGGTCTGTATCAGGAGCTTTCACACCCTGGTGGACCATGTACATTCAGATTTATTTAAATACATAAACTCTTTAGAATCAGGAGTCTTTGAATTAAGAGTCAACATGCATACACATTTTTTTTTACATGTGCAGACAACGTGCCTGTGTATTTTCCATACATTCATGTGTCTATGCAGACAAGTTTGTTTGTCCTCACCTCATCATCAAATTTATACTTTTTGTCATGCCCTGTTTATTTTGAGTAACATATGTTTTGCTTTTGGGTTCCTCGATCAGTGCCCGAGCAGTAGCCATTTTCTGACAGATCGACCCCACTCCTGTGAACAGGATGAAGTGTGGGGGGCAACGCTGAGCCCAGAGCTCAGGATTCGATTGGGAGCTGAAGGCCGGAGGGGAAGTGCCCCTGTTATTGACACTCAAAGGGCAAACCACATTGCTCGACTGCATGCCCTCATTCAGTCTCAGAGATCAATCAGTCCTACCCCAACAGTACCAGAGAACCAGTCAGAACTCAGCTCCACTGAGCTGCACTCAGAGTCTGAGGATGGGTTTTCCCCACAGAGTGCTCTGCCAGTGATAAAAGTCTCCCCTGTCTCTTCACCTCCTGGGCACCGCAGACTTAGTGATACCAACATCAGACCGCCGTCAGAGACCACCAATGCAAATTTATCACTTCCTGTGCCAAGTGGACGCAGGCACTCTGACCTTAGTAGTCTCCTGAGTCTAACCTCTCATCACAGCCATCATATTGCAATGCATAGAGGCTCTGTGTGCCAGGCATGCATTTCTTTGCTTCATTTGAGGTCACAAGACGGGAGGCACCATCACTGTTCTGTTGGCATGCCAACATACCACTGTCCGTGTGACTTTAGACACCACCCATCATCTGGTGGAACGATGAGCACTCCTAGTTATGGACAGCTAAAGGCTTCAAGTGATTATTCCAATTTCTCACAGCTGCAGCAGTCCCTGTTTAATATAATCAGTCGCAAAGCAGCACCTTGTCACCCCCCACCCACCCAAGCCTCTTTACTGCACTCCTCAGCTGCTCACAGGCCAGCCCACGGTGACGGAGACTGCGGCCTAAAGAGTCAGTCCCAGATTAGCAGTCCTGTTGGGGACCAAGAACCTCTCCAGGAGTGTGAAGACAGATACTGTGCCGGAGAACAGCAAGTTACCAGGGCTGTAGGAGTGGTAGGTCACAGCAGCAAACAAGAAGCTTTAGGTTCCCGTGATGGGGCCAACACCTGCTTAACAAATTTTCCCAGCCTGTAGATGGTACTGCATTATTCTGCATGGAGCTGGTCTGCTCTACTGCCCACTAAGTCTTGCTGCCTTCATAAGCCTCTAGAGCTAACTGTCTTCTTAGAAATCATGTTTGCTACTGCCAGAGGACAATAGTGTAACTTCTAACAGATTATATTTCCCTTTTGATTAACCTTAACCAATACCTTTATCTACTGACCCAGATTTTAACTTTCCCTTTCTGCTTAACTGGCTGGATGCAACAGCTATTGAGCTTGTCACTGTTAGATATCCTCTAACCAAAGGGGAAGGGGCAGCTGTCTGATATACATCCTCTTTCTGTCCTGCTTTTTCTCCCTTGTGTTCTCCTTTTAGCTCGCACCTGTCAACACCTGCTCATTTTTAAAACAGATGTTTCATTAACTTATTTTCATCCCTCATCCTGTCATTATACTTTTATCCGGAATGACTTGATGTAACTGGCACACTTATAAGCTTTTGTGAGATTTTATCATTGACTGTAAAATTCACTCCCAAGAGGTTCTAACTTAAATTTATCTCCTTTGTATCCTTAGGCCAGTTCTACAGGTTACCAGAGTCAACAATCTGTCCAGGGTCTGTCCTCTTCCAGCTCCACAGTGCATGCTCCACCGCAGTACCTCCAGCCTGGACACAGCTATCCTGCTGCTTTATATGCCGGTCAACCCTGTGCTGCAACACCAGCTCCAGCCAGCCTATGTTCAGTCAACACCCAGCATGCAGCCAGTGCTGGTAGCTACTCACCTCCAAATGTGCAACAAACTCAAGCTGCAGCAAGTATTGCAACATCAGCTGTACCACAACATGTTGTACAAAGCTACCAACCACCAGTCCAGCAACAGCAGCAGGTGACGGCAGCAAGCTCTTTGACTTTTCCCTTGCAAGTACAGCAAACGTCCCAGAACTCTGTGTCTCCAACTCTACAACAGGCCCAGTCTGCATCAGGATATCCTGCATCAGTTCAACAGCCGACTGCAGCAACCACCCTGCCAGCACAGCAGCCAACTGAAAGTTGCCCTCGTGCATCTGGAGCCCCAGCTATGGCAGCCACAGTTCAGTGTCAACCAATACAAGCTCCCAGCACGCTGCAGCAGGCCCAAATCACAGTCAAACTGCCCAATCAGCAGCCTAGTCAGAACTCTGCCACACCAGCACTTTACAGTCAGCAAATATCCATTCAGCAAGAGCACCAACAGCCCTTACCACAAAGTTCTCAGTGCAGTATACAACAAACACAAAATGCTGGGAACGGTTGTGTTCAGCCTCAACTCCAGCATGGCCAAGAAACTGTGCATACTATACACCAACAAATGGCACAGCATCCATCCCAACAGTCACAGAGTCTTCATTGTCCTACACAGCAGCAAGTGCACACTCCAAATCTACAGCAGCACAGTCAAAAAACCATGCAAATAGCAGTTCCACAACAGAGCCAGGATGTATCCCAGTCTCAGCCCCACCCCACAGCAACCCAATTTCTGCAGGTTGCAGCCAAACGTCAGAGTTACTCTGCTGCAGGTCTACCTGATGCTGCCTCTCAGAACTATGCACATTCTGCGCTTCAACAGACTGCTCCAGGTCAGAGTCAGTACCTGCCTGCACAGTCGGTCTGTGCACAGAATTATGGAGCAGCAAATCAGGTACTGACTCCTCAGAGCATTTCAACCTCTTCTCAGCAAGGCCAGGCTGCACATACCACCCAACAGGTGAGTGTACAGTGTAGATGGTCACTATACAGTAATTATATGGAGTTAGCATACATAGTGCCCCAGTTTTGAATTTCTGATTTTTCTTTGACCGTATTCTGTTTATGCCTCCATGCTGATGACAGCTGTAGCTAGAGGCTTTTTGAGTTCAGGTTGTCCATATGTCTGTCCATATGTTGTCAGTAACACTCTAGTGAACATGATATTTTAGGAATGCTTTAAGAGAATTATTCATCAAATTTGGTGCAAAAGTTCACTCAATAATGAACTGGTTAGAATTTGGTTTCTACAAATGTTTGCCTGGACTTAGGGATGAACTGTTTAGCATTCGGTGGTCAAAGGTCATTGTGACCTCACAACATTTTTTGGCCATAATTAAATAGTTCATATGCTAATTAATAGCATTTTACTCCCAAAGGTTCACAGGGCAACTTCCCTGTTTCATCCTGTTATTTTGCATCTTGTGACTATTATTCAATGCCATAACTCAGGAGCAGAAGGAGAGATTCAACATTATATTGTCTCAACAGTGATGCTCCGTGTGGGAGGAACATTAAATGTTCAAAGATGTTGACATTTTTATTTATGGCAATGCATGTTTGATACTCTTCATGTTACAATGGCAGGTTTTGACTGGGTCAGACTGAATTGGAAACAGCTGTGTTTGTGGACAGTAGGTGAATGAAAAAATGAACAGTCCAATAAACAGGAGCTTCCTCGGACACCAGCCAACAAAGAGATAATGGAAACCGTAATGAAACAATAACTGGTTTTCTTCCCTTTATCCGCTAGCCCTCCAAGGCTTTTCTGGCTGTTTTGTGGTGCAAATGTTCAGTGTGGTGGAAGATTCAGACTGAATGCAGGAATGGGGAGAGGATGGAAAATGTGAGCTATTCTGATCTGGGTAGCAGGAAGTGTAGATTTTCAAACTGAGGGATCATTGAAGGGGATCATCATTGAAGTTCCTCCCTCCCTTTTTTTTGTCTGTGTTTTTTGTTCTTTAGAGTATCTCTGCTGGTCAGAGCATTTCACAGCATGGACAGGATGGACAGGGCCAGGGGCAAAATCTCAGCCAGCCAGCTTCCAGTGTGCCAGCACAGCCACTCTCTGCTCAGCAGTCAACTGTACACCAACAGCAACTCCAACCTCTTCAGATTTCAGCTTCACAGTCACCATCACACCAATCACAGGTATTGTCAGTCTGTTATCACCGCTTATCTTACCACCATAATGCTCTCTTTCTTATAGGCTTGAAACAAGTTCTTTTCATGCATCATCCTCCTGTGTGCAGACTTTATTTCTCTAGACTATTTGAATTTATTTCAATGTTTCTTCCTTTTTTTTTCTTTTCCTTTTAGTTTCCTTCACAGTATCCCACAGTCCAGGTGATGACAGCTGTGACTGACTGTGAATCTTCCTACCCTCACTCCTGCACTGTTCCTCCCCCTTCAGCCTCCTCTTCTCTTAATCACATCTTCCTTTCTCCTGGACATACTGTCCCTGCAACTCCTTCTGTCTCTCCCATTTCCCCTCTGCACGTTGAAAATGCATTACTTTCACCCATCCCAGCATCCCTCATACCTTCCCCCTCACATGCACTGAGTAAGGTGGAACCCACATCCCCACAACCACAACACACTGCTAGATCTGAGGCTTCTCATGCATCACCTGCATTTATATCAGCACTAACCACCCACCCCATACACACACACACTGTTCAGTGCCAGAACACACACCCTCCCACAATTGGCAGCAGTCAGCCACTAATACAGGTAATTATGACCACTGCAGTGGAGCACAGATGTTTACCAAGAAGGTGTGAACTGGAATTTGAGTATTTGTGTCTGTTAAAGGTGGATTTACTTTTTTCCCCTCTTTAGATTAACTATGGTGCGCATAATAAACATTTATGTGTTACAATCAATGTGATTGCATATGAAAAAAATACTAAAGTCTTAATATGAGGTATAAATATGTAGCCCATAGATGGATTTTGTGAAAGAAACTCTATATTTCTAAATATCTGAGATAACTTATTTAAGGTTAATGATAATAATTATGTCTTCTTGCTGCTTTCTCGTGCAGGTTCCTCAGCAGGCCCAGATCAGCCATCCTGAGCCTGTTCTCTGTCCTCAGCCAGGCCAGCCGTCTCAGCTCACACAAGCTGTAGCCTTTTCTTCACCTGCGCAGAATGGGACAGACCTGGGTACAGCTACTGCGGCTGCCCAGCTGGACAACGTGAGCCCATGCCAGCTGCCCTCACAGGCCCAGCCCCAGAGTCAGGTTCAAAGCCAAATTCCTGTGCTGCAGTCTGCAAACTCACAGAGAGCATCATCTGGGTCTGCCAGTTCCTGTTTGACTCAGCAGAAACAGCTCAGTAATGTCACAGGAGCTGCAGGTCAGGGTCCATCAGAGATGAACGTGGAGGTATGGACACATGATTCACTTAAACACTTTAAGTTCTCACTGTTCACTTCTCTCTGTCAGTTTGCCTTAACAAAGATACAGACGTAGTGACGTGTGGCATCCCTGTACTTCTTTTCAAATCATAAAATAGAAAATTAAAGATTTCACACTCTCCGTGATACCATTATTTTCTCTTGTTGTTTAACGCTGAGTTTTGCTGTCGGTAGGATCAAGCTGCAGAGAAACACACAGGAGGACAGAGCTATGACAGGTACTAGCTTATTTCTTCTCAGCTATGTTAGCTAGTGACAAATGAGTGATTGTGATTCTATGAAATGCATATTAAACGATAGTAATCTCAGTCAGTCCTCAGGTGTTGTTAAACACTTGTGCATTCATCCTTGGAGAAACATCCTGCTTCAGGAGCAGTAAGATGAGTGTTGACACAATGCACACCTCTTTTAGTGCAGACTAAAGCCATTTTCATACTTTAACTGCAGCCCTCAACATTTACAAACAATACCAGGTGGAGCTGTATGTGAGAAGCAAATGTCTGAATCAGGAACAACTAACAACTAGTTGTTCCTCTCAAACTAAAAAAAATGTGCTGCTGGTCATTTTTATTTGTTGTCATGTAAACCAAGTTGAACTTTGTGTCTAGCTGGAGAGCTACATTTTGTAACTGACCAAAGGATGGATGACCAAACATGTCTGTAAAACACTCTGGTCACAGTGACATAAAGGAAACCATTTTCAGTATTACTTGCATAATAGATAGCACGTTGCCAATCCCCACTAATCTATAGCCTCTTTAAGCTCATGTGGAGTTCAGCATCATCCATGGTTGATATATCTCTCTATAGTTGTTGTTTTTAAACTTATGTGTTGAGTAATACGGTTAAAAGTAGTGCTGGGTATTTGGTTTTTAGTGAATCTTACAGTTTATGAATTCATATAACTTCCTTTTTTCCCCCAAACCAGTGTCAACTCTGATGCCATGTCAGGAAAGGAGATGAGCGATGGTTATGAAGGGACACATGGAGGTAAATGTGATGGGAAAGTCCGCAAACACCACCGCAGGTCCTCGCGTACTCGCTCTCGGCAAGAGAAGATCAACAGACCAAAGCTCAGCATGCTGAACGTGGGTAACGAAAATGTATTCCAACAAGGAGCATTTTTTCCTTCTCAAAAAAATGTAACATAAGACAATGTATGTATTGCATTTGCTCCTGTTGCAGGTGTGTAACACCGGGGATAAGATGGTAGAGTGTCAGCTGGAGACTCATAACCACAAAATGGTCACTTTCAAATTTGACCTGGATGGAGATGCACCAGAAGAGATTGCTACATACATGGTATGTTGGAGGTGAAGACACTGTCAGCTCAGTTGATGCAAAGGTCTTTTGAAGTGTTTTGCAAGCTGTGCATGGCCTGTTTGCTGTTCTCACCTGCAATGCAGCAAACATCTGTTGTCTGTCTCTTGCTCTTTCTCCTAGGTAATTCATATTGATCATATTTTAAGACGAATAGATAGATGCAGGAATATATAATGGCATAACTTTTCCACTCATTTAACATGTAAAAAATAGTGCAAGGTGAATACCTACTTGTGAATCTTAGTGAAGCAAAATGCTTCAAAATGTAAATGCAGAATGAAGTGGTAGAAATGTATTCCTTGGATTTTCCTATATCCTATATATAGATATATATACAGCTCTGGAAAAAATTAAGAGACCACTGCAAAATTATCAGTTTCTCTGATTTTGCTATTTATAGGTATATGTTTGAGTAAAATGCACCTTTTCTTTTTATTCTATAAACTACTGACAACATAACTCCCAAATTCCAAATACAAATATTTTCATTTTGAGCATTTATTTGCAGAAAATGAAAAATGGTCAAAATACCAAAAAAGGTCCAGTGTTTTCAGACCTCAAATAATGCAAAAAAAAACAAGTTGATATTCATTTTTAAACAACACATTACTAATGTTTTAACTTAGGAAGTGTTCAGAAATCAATATTTGGTGGAATAACCCTGATTTTCAATCATAGTTTTCATGCGTCTTGGCATGCTCTCCACCAGTC
>VUQI01046992.1:4940-15122 GCA_015106735.1 Paratilapia polleni | reverse complement strand
GAGTGACATTCAAATGTCGGTCATCCTGGTCAGTGGAGAATCGTTTTCGGCCTCTGCCAGACTGTAGCTTTGTTGTTCCCAATGTCTGCTGCTTGACCTTGTTCTTATGAACCGCCGTCTTAGAAATTTTAAGGATGGAAGCAACCCGACGCTCACTGTATCCCTCTGCCAGTAAAGCCAGAATTGAACCCTTCTTTTCCTCACACAAAACTTTTCTTATTTCTTTTGGCATGGTCAATAGTTATTTTTTTTATTCCAGTTACTTTTGATGTACTACTAGCACTGTTGTTGCCATCCAGTTGGTCCTATTGCAAGAGGATAGTGATGACCACAACAATGGTTTTTATACTTTTCCTCGTTAAATAAGATTTGGTTCAGGTGATCACCTCATCAGTACCTTATTAGGTAGAAACAGGTGTGCTTGTGTTGGAATTCAAGAGACACTGGAATGGAATGACTGTCATATATGTAGAGATGCTGATTTCTGAAAAATTTGCAGTGGTCTCTTAATTATTTCCAGAGCTGTAAGTACCAGTCCATTTACACACACAAACTACCTGCACAAAACAAAACAAAAAAAAAACAACATGTGCATGACTTAATATAGTTTTAATTTGAGCTGTTTCAGCTTGCCGATGTAACTCATTACATGATACCAACTGAGTGAAGTGCATCTTAGGCCCCTAAAAGTTCATATATTATGACTTTATTGTGTTGCCTAGGAACCACCTACCAGTGGGCTAAGTAACCCATTTGTAGCATTTATGCACCTGTAGAGCCTTAGAAACACATCCTATTATTTTAATTTCACAACATTAACATCTAATTTATAGCCACAAAACTTCAGTTATGCACAACATATTCTGACATCATCATGTTGCCTAGCAACCACCTATTACTGACTAAAATCACAGTCCAAACAATATTTTGCCACAGGCATACTAATATAAATAATAAATAATGCACATTTCTTCACTAAACAGGCATTTGTATGACTTGGTGTAATTCATCTATTAATCTGTGTACTGTGTATTGTCTTTTTAATTCAACTCAAAATGTAAATGCATGGAGGGAGGATCTGTAATGGACTATATGCACATTACTGCCATGATATTGTTTCAGTTATAGTGACACCCCTATGTTAAACCTTAAAAAACTGTATAAACAATTATAAAAAATTGTCCTATCCCTCATTCACAGCAGGCTTTTTTTTTATCCCCAGAGGTGATTAATCATGTCACATGCATAACGTCATTGTCATTGTCATTGTCTTTCTTGCTATTGACAGAATTGAAGCTGTGGTTAAAAACCTGTAGCCAGTGGGACAACGTTAGCTGCCTACTTCAGGAAAACAGCAATAGTCAAGGCAAACTGAATATTTGGGGAAAACAAGTGGTGCAGTAAAATGAGAAAAAAGCCCTTATGATTTAAATTAAAGTATATAGCACATAAGATGTCAGTGTAAGTCCAGGTTTCCTTCAGTCCAGTATGGTTTCAACAAACAAAGCATTTCAGCTAGTTGCAGTGAACTTCATACCTGAATAAGTTGTGGTTTTCCAAAATATCATATTTTAGGATACTCAAGGGAACAGTCATTGTTCCCTTGAGTATCAAAAAAGTCAAAGCAAAAACTGTGCTTTCTTTTGCAATAACAGAGTGCTGCTCTTTCATAGTTCACTATGAGGAATATTAGTTACCGGACAGAACACAAAAAGTTGTAGGTGGGGAGCATGAAAACATAAAAGTACTTTCTGTTACTGGTTCTAAGTTGCTTTTGACTGAGTGAAAGCAGCTGATTATGGTCAAGATGTACTAAGCAGGGCAAACTAGTGTGATGCTGTAATTGCAACAGAAAAAGCAGATGGAGGTAGAACGTTCTGAGGGTGATTCACTAACAGTGCTCCAATTTCTGAACACAAACACAGTCAGTTCATTTCGGTAATCACCAACACCATTTAACAAGAACAGCCCAAATTAATGGGTTGCAAACAAGGAACAGCTAACATCAGAGGCGTTCTGATGCAATGGTGAAATCTTTAGTCAGGCACCGAGGGGGACTCGGTGGGTCGAGGCAGTTGCTCTCTGGATGAATCCTGAGAGCTCTGATGGAGCGCAAAAACCTGAAATCTGTGTGTAACAGCTGACCTGATGTGTAGAAGAACACAGAACATTATTTACCATCAGATCCAGAGCAATCCAGTGATGTTACTGCTGTGCCACATGTTTAAAAGTGCACACCATTTTCACTTTTTTTCTGAATGCTGTGTGATACTGCAGGTATTTACTGAAGTCAAAGGAAAAAACAGGACACACAGCCAGCTGTGGGCACAACTCAATCTCAATCTATGAGTCTAATGCTCCTGCAAAATCCAGAATTACAGCATACAGCAGTGTAAATCAGGCATTATTCTAACATACGTATTTAACAACTGCCTGAGTTCCAATAAAAGCTGTTCTGACAGATGCTTCAATATTATGTAACAGACACAATATGTAACAGAAAAGAAGAAAAGAAATAAGGATCAGTCTTGCTCTAAACTTTCAAGGTGAGGAGTTAGTGATGAACTATACGACAGACCCAAAACTTTGGCAGTTAGCTGTCCCCCTGTGGTGATTAAGTGATTGTTCAAATAAGTTTTAGCAGCTATGTCAAATGCCAAGGGGCTAAGAGATACTTTTTTCAGTGTGAAACAATGGCACACACAGCAGTAAACTGCCTACTGCAAACCTTAGTAAATCACAGTTGTAAGATTCATTTAAATACTCTCCCTTCCCAAATTTTCAACTCTGAAAGAGAAACTCCTCCAAATACATATGCAATAAGTCCAGCTGCAAAAATAATTCTCTCCAAGCCTTTCCATTTTTAACCGTTTACTGAAGAGCTATTATAAAAAAAAGTATTGTTTTAATCCGAAAAGACAGTTTTGCTCTGAGACAAACTGTATTTCTGTCCTTATATGTATTAATTTGAAGATGTGATATCCACTTAGAGAGCGTAATTTCATTGTGAACTGTTGTAATTTCCTTTTTTTGTGCATGAAGTTATCAACCTCAGCTGTTAAATACAATTGCTAAAAACTCCAAAGACAATCTCCGCAAAGCATCATGGTGGAGAGAGCAACAATATTTAGACAAAGGAGTGTTTGTTGTAACAGAGCAAGAATCTAAACTAAAAAAGTAATAAACAAGAAAAGTTTTAAAGTCACCTTACGTGTACTTTTTCAATCAGTCTAGTGTTCTGGTTTAGACAGCAGGGTACTCAGGGCTTTAAAAAAGAAACTACAACACAAGAAACATGCTGCACAAACTATACAATGCTCAAAGCTCAGGCAATACATCTGTATGGTGTATTTAGTCTTTAAAAGAGTTCTGATAGGCCCTTCATTAGACTATTTAACAAACACTGTAAATTGGCAGCCAAGGAAATTGAAAAGGCTGTGCACTTTCAACAGAGGTGAAAGTAGTTATAAAACCATTCTCCGAACCAATAAGTAATGTAAAATCTAAAGAAATGTCTAACCTGGATAAAGCTTTATGGAAGAAAGGTTATACATGCAATTTATAAAGGTCACTATAAAAAGATTCACTTTTTGAAACCAATCTGTTTTACTGCGTTCCCAATAGGATAACCCAGGCTCCTGAGTTCCACCATGTACATCTGCACATATACACAATGTCAGTGATAAATGTGAGCCTTAAGAGATGCCCTGCATTTACAACACAAGATCATAACATGCACTATCAGTATTTTAGAGAAGGTTTAAAGTATCTGTTATTTTATTTAATTTTTTATGTTAGTTTTGTTGCTAAAATTGTAGATATAATGCATTTCTTTTATGCTAAAAAATGCAAAAAGAGTGTCGAGTTTTATGTTGTAAGATCCCTGGTATTGTGTTTCTTAGGATGTACTCTACTCACACCAGGCACGGTTGTCTTTTACTGTGCCCACTGATTGTCCCCCCTCCCCCTCTCCTCTGCTGGACTGCACTCACACTGTGCTTTATGATCCAGGCCTGAGCACGCATCAATTTGTCTCAGCATCTCAATACGCTCTCTCTCCATTTCATGCACACACACGCTTTTGAGAAGTACTCTTGTGAGCACAATGAGGTTAATAATTTTATGCATTTTGTGGCTTAATTGGGACAGTTTTTTAGAGTGGTGACACTACCCTCTCACATGCTTTACAGATTTATCAATTACTTAATACAGAGTTTTTCTCAGAGGCAGTGTGTCTGAGTTTCATGCTTGGGCACACATAGTGATCACACAACATGTGTACTGTATCCTGAGTCCAGCTGAACCTAGCAGTATGCAGTGATCTCACTTGTCAAACGAGCTTGACTTTAGAGGTCAAATGTGCTCAGGGATGGTCTGCACGGCCTAGTGTGAGTAAAACCTTAGCGTTTAACTTTTCACCATGTCTTTGATGCTTCCCTGTTTGTCTCCTCCGATTTGTCTGTGTGTTAGTTTCCTTTTTTTTCTTGTTTTCACTTCCTGTTTTATTTCAGTAATTGCTTTTCCCGTGTGTCTTCTGTTGCGTTACATCCTACCTTTGTCTTCCGACCTCTGATTCCCCATGTGTTTTGTTTTCTGATTAGACCTCTGTGTATTCCTTGGCCTGTCCCTCCTTCAGTTTTTGTCTCCTTTTATTTCTCCTGCTTCTTGTGCCCCTTTTTGGATTCCTATTTTCTTTTAATTAGCACATTGCATGTTTTTCTCAGTCAATAAGGTCCCTTTTTTTGTTTATTAATCCTACCTCAGTATTCTACGTTTGTGTCGTCTCCTGTAGAATTATAACAATGAGGATCTTAATTCTGAACTGTTAGATTTATTACAAAGTTTTAAATAAGTAAAAGCAATTAGCATTTCTTTGAAGATCATTCTTTGTAATCATAGTCTAATCTCCTTGCTCAGCATAAAGTAAATTATTGCTTTTTTGTTACAAGTCTCAGAGCCATTAATAAATTATCTGATGATAAATAACCCCACTGACCTTTGTAGAGATAATCTGATGCATACCATGAAATGCGCAATATAAAACACTACTCACCAATAATCCCAAATGAAATTAAAAACAAAATTTCCAAACTTACTCATATTAAACAGAAATAAATCAAACTCTGGACATTTTGAATGATTTCTTACTGAATTCGTTTTTCATTTCTAGTCTTTGTCAAACTACTAGTCTATGTAATATAAAGCAGTTTAATCTTGACAGATAATCATTAAGTGTCCCTGCAGGGCAGGAGGACTTTGTGTGTGCACTGAAAGAACAGTGTGCGTGTGTCTCTCCCCTAACATACCTCATCACTTTCACTGCCAATAAAGTCATCTTCGGGCTGGACATCACACCGCCTCCCAGTCTTGCTCTGAAACTGACCATCTCCCATCTCCATCTTCTCCCGGTCACCCTGGCCTTGTCCTCGTTTGGGTGAGTGAGGCTGGGATGAGAAAGTGAACACCTCCTCTTGCAGAGTGAGCTGAGGCTCAGACCCCTCATTACTCTCCCAGCTGCTCCAGACCTTCAGGTCAGAAGGCAAACCTTGCTGCACCGAGCATAGTTGAGACTCTGCAAAGGTGAGTGCTGAACCTTCCTCTGCAGGACTGCAGCGCTCATCTAAAATAAAAGATGATACAATAAGATCAAGTATTGAAAGAACAGTTGCAAAGAAATGCTATGAAGGGTTGTAATTGTACAAATTCCCAAATAAGTCTTTGACAACACATGTGTGGACAATTAGACATGGAGTCTAATTACAGTGAGTAATAAATCATTGTTTTATTATTTTCTAATCACATGGCTAATATCATTCTAATTTGGTTTGAATATGTACACATAAAATTCATAATAATAATATGGTTGCAATTAATTCAACTGCTTGGCCAAAGTGAGCCTTAATGAAGTTATCCTGCACTGACATGTGTGTAGGTTTCATTGCCTGTTAGGCAAATACCTTAATGAGACTGTAACATTATAAACAAAAACATAATCAGTAGTAAAAAAAAAACATTTTACTGCTAATTCATCACTCATAAAATGACAACTGTGTTCCTCAATATATATAGAAAAGAGGATAAAAGCTTGTTTTAGCCTTTAATGAAAGTTGCATTCATTTCTGTGTGTATGCAAGAAACAGTGACTCCTTATACTCCGAGATAAGCTGGAGATCACAGAAAGGGGCACCTAAATTTGAATGAGTGAGCACATTTGAATCTCTCGACAGTATAATCACTTTCTCTAATTGCCCACTGTGTGGCAAACCCTGTGCCCAGGAGATGTCCCTCTGACTTTTATTTAATGCGCCACATTACCATTAATGAACTAACTGCTTTCCGTCTGTGGGCAGGGCTGAAGCAAAGGAGCTTACTGCTGGAGAAACATCCATAATTGAGCTTTCGGAACACATGCACTCACTTTACAAGGACAATGTGGGTATAGGTGTGTGCGGGGTAGCAGTGTGAGGAGAGTCTGTGGGGGAGGGATCCCACAAGTGGCCTTGACACAGGTTTTGCAAAATTAAAAAAGGGGGGGAAAGCATGTATCCAGCGTAGAATGAGACTTTTTAAAATTCATGCAACACTTTGAACAATCCAGTTTAAAAAGTAAGAGCAGGAACACATATTGTTTGTCAAGCATAAATGAGGTGCTTATTAAAATCAACATGTACATTGCTCTATTTTGTCTTGTGTTCCCATCTCTTGCTGTCTTGCTTAATTTTTCACTGAGATCACATGTCTTCCTGCTGTCCATTTACAGCTGCTGTAAGCCTCACCTGCTGCTAGGTGTTCTGACTTTTCTGTTAGGGTCAGAGGCTGATGCTTGCTCTCCTGCCTGCTGGATGAAGGAATGTATCTTTCCCTGCTTTCACTCTTCTTTCTGTGGTGCCGAGGTACAGCATCTCAAGGAGATATTAACAGTAATTGAACACCTGATAATATTAAAACATTGTACACCCCCAGCCTACCACCACAACATACAGCAAATATACACTCACTGGCCACTTTGTTAGGTACACCTGTTCAACCACTCTTTAATGCAAATATCTAATTCGCATTCACATGGCAGCAACTGAATGCATTTAGGCATGTAGACACAGAAAAGACGTCCTGCTGAAGTTCAAACTGAGCATCAGAATGGAGAAGAAAGGTGATTTAATTGCTTTGAACGTGGCATGGTTGTTGGTGCCAGGCGGGCTGGTCTGAGTATTTCAGAAAGTGCAGATCTACTGGGATTTTACCACATCACAATCTCGAGGGTTTATAGAGAATGGTCTGAAAAAGAGAAAAAATCCAGTGAGTGACAGTTCTCTGGGAGAAAATGCCTTGTTGATGGCACAGGTCAGAGGAGAATGGCCAGACTGCTTTAAGCTGATAAGAAGGCAACAGTAACTGAAATAACCACTCGTTACAACCAAGGCACCAAAGAAGAGCATCTCTGAATGCACAACACGTTGAACCTTGAAGCAGATGGGCTACAGCAGCAGAAGACCACACCGGGTGCCAGTCCTGTCAGATAAGAACAGAAAACTGAGGCTAAAATTTGCAGACTTCCAAGAGAAGACTGGAAAAATGTTGCCTTGTTTGATGAGTCTCAATTTCTACTGCAACATCCGGATGGTAGGATCAAAATTTGGCGTAAACAACATAAAAGCATGGATCCATTCTGCCTTGTATCAACGGTTCAGCCTGGTGATGGTGGTGTTATGGTGTGGGTGATATTTTCTTGGCACACTTTGGGCCCCTTAGTACCAATTGAGCATTGTTTAAATGCCACAGCCCACCTGAGAACTCTCGCTGACCATGTTCTTATGACCACAGTGTACCCATCTTCAGATGGCAGCTTCCTGCAGGATAACATGCCATGCCACAAAGCTCAGATCATCTCAAACTGGTTTCTTGAATATGAGTCCACTGTACTCAAATGGCCTCCACAGTCACCAGATCTCAATCCAACAGAGCACCTTTAAGATGTGGTGAAACAGGAGATTTGCATCATGGATGTGGAGCCAACAAATCTGCAGCAACTGCGTGATGCTATCATGTCAATATGAACCAAAATCTCTGAGGAATATTTCCAGCACCTTGTTGAATCTATGTCACAAAGAATTAAGGCAGTTCTGAAGGCAAAAGGGAGTCCAACCCAGTACTACTAAGGTGTACCTAATAAAGTGGCTGGTGAGTGTATAGACCACACACAACTTACCTGATGATGGTTGCTTTCCTCTTCCAGCACTGGGTACCCATAACTTCTTAGATCCCTGCTTGTCAAGCGTTCTTTTTTCAGGGGGATGGGGCTGTAAACTGCCAGATGCTCCTACATAATATACTTTCAACATTAGAAAAGCTTTATAACAAAAAACAGTCAAACAACAATGTTATTAGAGCTTGCCAGAAGCATATCTGTGAACTGATTATGCACCGTGAAAATCCTTATTAATGAAGGCATTTCAGTAACTGAGCTTCTTACATTCATTCAGTGCAGAGAATATTTCCAGCTACATTATGTTCAGCTGAATTAGGGAATTTTAATCATCCCATTTTTTTCCATTCAGTCATGCTCAAAGAATAGTGTATTACCAACCATAAAAGCTGTTATTAGGTGCTTGAGAGAACATGTTCTGTAGAAACAGGGCTCTTATTTTGTTAGTTTGTTGGTTCAAATGCAATGCTTTTACTGATGCCTAGTATCTGGAAGAAGTGAAAAGACAAAATAATCATCTATGCTCTTAGGGCAAAGATGAACTGGAAAATAATCTGGTATATTAAAATCCCATTCTCAAAGGCTAAAATCCCTCAAGATTAAAACCCCTCAAAGACTAAAATTATTTTACTCTTTGAGGATTTAAAGTCAAAAGGTATTCACAGGTACTGAGTCAACGCCAGCTAGATTTGCTGGCAAATCTTCTGGCTTTCTAGCACTGGCAAAGCAGGAGTGGCAAAATTAGTGTCAGTTAGTTTCAGTATACCAACATTTAGTTTGATGAAAACACTTTTCCAGGCTACCATTTAAGTTCAGAAAATACACGTTAGTCATTTTATGTCTATTGGTCAATTAGCAACATTTTCACTTCATATCAGCAAGCAACCCAACTCTAACAAACTCTTCATTTGCTTTGTTGGCAAATTATATAAAGTGGTGCTCAAGCCCTGTACAGATTCAACAATAACAGATCTGCCCCGAAACTGAAAGGTCAAAGCACATAACTGTAACGCCCCTGGTTTGATTACAGCCAGCGGGTGTGTTGCATGTCACACCCCTCTCTCACCCAATGTTCTGTCTACTTCTTTGCTGTCAGCTATTCAATTAAGGCAAAATGCCAAAAAACACATCTTAAAAAAATATGACCTGATGAGGGTGTGAGGATTGGTGCTAGCAGTATCTGTTTAATAACCCATCATGACTTCCCAGCACCGGTGCACAAAAAGTGAGCAAAGAAAGTATATAGAAAGTAAATAATATACTTTTTCGTCTTCTTTCCAAAAACTTGTTTGTTTGTTTTTCATTTTGTTTTTTCAGGTTTCAGCATCTTTTTCTTTTTGGGTTAGAAAAAGTACTAAATTCCTGTTGAAAACTCTAAATATTATTTCAAAAGTAAACATTTATCTATTCCCATTTCCTGAGTTCTTCCTCATTTTCTACAGCTTGTTCTTTAATGTGTTCCTAGCAGATACATACACCCCGAGTCTACACAGACATATGGTACAGTGGTGTACATGCAGTCTGGAAAAGCATAAATTCAGATTAATCCAGTCTACAAAGAATCAAACAAATGAATGTAATGAGCAATACTAAGTGGTTTAGTGGTAAAATAGCAGGGTGAACAGTGTATGTTTAGACACAGAAAGCATTCAGATTCAATAAAATCACTCTCTGTACTCTGTCAAATTTACCCTCATTAAGAATGTGGGAAGGTTCTCCGTGTGATAAATTCTCACTCAGGTTGGTAATGCTCTGACTTTCAGTAGTAACCTTTTGGTTCATTCTATTGGATCCCTGTGGGACACAACCAAACGAAAGATACAAGTTCAGAGACCAATTTATTCTGTTTTGTAGTAATTGCAATTTATGGCAGACACACAAATCATCCACAGAGATAAGCTGCATGTTCTTACAGGATTCATTTCATGACTAATTTGTAAAAAAAAAAAAAAAAAAAAAAAAAAAAGAAAAGATTTTTC
>VUQI01046991.1:0-16512 GCA_015106735.1 Paratilapia polleni | reverse complement strand
GTGCAATAAGTCTAGTCGTGAAATTTCCTCATTACTAAATATTCCACAGGCAGCTGTTAGTGGTACTATAACAAAGTGGAAGTGATTGGGAACGACAGCAACTCAGCCACGAAGTGGTAGGCCACGTAAAATCACAGAGCGGGGTCAGTGGATGCTGAGGTGCATAGTGCGCAGAGGTCACCAACTTTCTGCAGAGTCAATAGCTACAGACCTCCAAACTTCAGATTAGCTCAAGAACAGTGCGTAGAGAGCTTCATGGAATGGGTTTCCATGGCTGAGCAGCTGCATCCAAACCTTACATCACCAAGCACAATGCAAAGCGTCGGATGCAGTGGTGTAAAGCACGCCGCCACTGGACTCTAGAGCAGTGGAGACGTGTTCTCTGGAGTGACGAATCACGCTTCTCTGTCTGGCAATCTGAGTGAGCAAGAATGTTTCCCACTGCCACCCAAAATTACCAATATGAGTACAGTATCTGCTGCCACCACACTGTCTCCCACCCAACACACTGACTGGGAGAAAAAAACGTTTCACTTAGGCTCGAGCATATTATAGACCTTGACAAATATTAATAGGTTATTTGCATCATTCACTTCATCTGTGATTGGTCACAATGTTTTTATGCATTGCTATTTCTTTAGTCAACCACTGCTACAGTTAAAGTTTGTTTGGTTTAGCTCATTGTCCTACTTTATTTGCATCATCATAAAGATGACCCAAACAAAAAAAAACTCTTAGATCCACTTTATCCACTTTTCTCTAAAATAGTTTTCTGATTCTACTCATGGCCTGAGTGGAAGAGAAAAGTCAATGGCATACATGTAGATGATAAGTGAGGGTGTTAATAAAATTAAATGGAGGCTGCTCTGCAGACACCAACAAATACTTGTTTGATGCATATGCTAATTCAAATAATCTTGTTATGTATTTCCACCCTTTGCCAAATACAGATAGATTTTGATTAACTGCTGCATATGGTGTGACAGTGCTAAATTAGTTGCCAAACATTTTTAAGCAAATTTCACTCTGAACCCTTCACACCACAGCTCTGATCTTTACATTGCTCTGATAAACATACTGTCAGATTTTTATCACAGCTTATTTTGTTCTTACCTTCATACATTTAAGATAAAACAAAGTTAAAAACTGGACAAGACAAAGGGAGGAACTACACACTTTTCTGTTAGTCTTCACACACATTCTTGCCTACTACACAAAATGGAAATTATATGGAAATAGAGATGACACTTAGTGAAGGCTGCAGCATGTTTAACCTGCATTGACTACACCACTGAAATGCTAGATCAGAAAATGTAAACAATAAACCTCCAAAAGAACATTTGGTTGATTTTATTTCTGTTGTCATTGTAATACAAAGAAGAATGAACAGCAGACCTTTAAACCAACAAAGGTATGGTGCAGATTCTGTATTTATTAGGAGGAAAGCAGTCATTTAAAAGTGCTACTGGCCTGAAAACTTCGTTTAGTGTCTTAAATATACCTTGGAGCAAAATACTGGCCCCATATGAAATTTTGAATGAATAACCATGGTTCCTAAAGACAGTGTCCCTTGACTTCTTATCTAATACCAGTGGCCACTTTACTTCCAAACTCAAATTGTGCACGTCCATACTTGCACTTGTTAGTTTGAGCCCGTAAGCGTGTGAACACTATCAATTACCCAGTCTACAGTTATCTAGATGGTGTACTCTGGTGGAGATACTGAATTCTGCACGAGATGCTGTCTGCTCCTGTTTTTAAGACATTCAAAGCAGAAAGTCAGAGAAAACGAACAAACTGGAAAATATTGTCAAGCTGCCCCTTAAGATTACTGGCTCCACCCTTAACCCTTTATTGACTGTCAGACCACCGGCAGGCCCATTATACAAGGGCTCTTTAAATTACCGTAAATTGCCGAAGCTCCTTTACCGTAATATAAAGAGCCCTCGTAAAATGGGCCCGCTGCCGGAAAATAAAGTGTTTGAATCCAGAAACCATTTGAATTTGCTAGAGAGCAAATTCAAATGGTTTCTGAAAGATGAGAAGATGAGCTTTATTGAACTTTACGGTACGTCAGTGGAATTCATGTGCAACGACGGTCCATTCACAGGTAAAAATTGATGCACACACGGGGCAGAGCCAGAGGGGGGGTGTGGAGAAGCACAAATATTGTGATTTTGTGTGATAAAGGATTAAAGACCTTCAGCATCAGGTAGAAATAACAGTTTTCTGAAAGGCACAGACCATTGCTCTGGACCCTCAGCATCCTTTTCATGTATAGTTCCAGATGATACCTTTCCAAAGATAGCTGTAATAGATACAGACAGTCATTTCTTTCAACTAATTTTATTTTTTAAGCAATTTTTGACCCCTTTTCTCTGTGGTTCATTTTGACAGTGTAGGATATTTGTATACATGTATTGCTCTGGGTTACTGTCTGTAAAACAAATTACCCCATGGAGACATTAAAGTCTTACTCTACTCTACAGTACTCTACTCTACTTTACTCTAGTATATAATGGCCAGAAAGCTTAATGTGCAACACTAGGCACTTCTCACCATCAACAGTAACCATCTTAGCGAGGTAGCGGAAAGGAGGGAACCACAAAAAGATTTTCAGCTAGTAGAGGGATGGTTGAGGGATGCTAGTTAGCTAGATAACAGCAGCGTCTTCACTGTAGAACAGTTTAGTACCATGTGCTGTCAGAAGCATTACAAGTTGTAAGTTGCGGTTCATAAAATGCAGCAAATGTCATTTCTGGTAAGTGCACAACTCGCTATGATCCATTTGAGACAAAACTATCCTGTTGATATTCACACTACATTTGTAAGTATTTAGCATACACAGAGTACTAAATCAAAGTGTACTAAAAGCAGTATCTCATTTGAGACACACTATCGGTGTCTCATATTAACCCTTTTTCACCCAGAATCCAGACGATTCTGCTTCTCCACACCCCCCTCTGACTTTGCCCTGTGTGTGCTTCAATTCTCACCTGTGAATGGACCGTAGTTGCGCGTGAATTCCACTGACGTGCTGTAAAGTTCCATAAAGCTCGTCTTCTCATCGTTCAGAAACCGTTTGAATTGGCTAGAGAGCAACGGTTTCTGAATTCAAATGCTTTATTTTCCATCAGACCGGCAGCGGGTCCATTTTACAAGGGCTCTTTAAATTATGGTAACAAAGTTTCTGTACGGGCTCTTTAAATTGGTAACAGAGTTGGTAATTTACGGTAATTTAAAGAGCCAATGGTCAATAAACCCTATAGGTTAATGACCCAATAGCCTTTCTCATGCTGCTATTTATAAACAAAAAAGTGTAATGTTTATTCTTTTAACTAAAGCCAGATCAATAAATCTGCAGTGGTGATATGACAGATATGAACTTACTGCAAATATAATAGAATATGTATTGGCCGGTAAATAAGAGGAAATTTTGGTACAGAAATGCCAAACTAGCTTTGAACTTCTCCTTCAGTGTAATTTTTACCTTTCCAATCCATTTTTTTTTTCATCATATTGTATTAATTTTATTGAACTAAGTTGTTTTTCATGTTTTGGCTGCTGTAACACGGTAATTTGGGATAAATAACATTTCTTATCTTTCCTCATCCTATCTAATCGTATGGTAGAAACTGTGTGGAGAGAACTGACAAGTTGATTTGAGGTGAGGCTCACTGTATGTATTTTGGCCACAATTCTTTAAAAAAAAATCCTATGAGCCCATTTCAAGTCTAAAATATTTATGACTGTATACCAACCTCAAATAAATCTAGCATTATAATTAGGAGCTTGAGGACTTTCAGCACTGCTGAGTTTGTGCCGCAAGGGGTTAGCATTCCTTTAATGTGTACATCAATTCGGCCTGTGACCTGTTAAACTAGTAGAGTTCTTTCCAGATCTAAAATGTTGGACCTGATCTGAGATGGAGCAATGGAAAACCTACCTGAACCCAACATTTGTAAATTTTATTGATTTTATTGAAAAAAAATAAATAAATAAAATTTAAAAAAAAAAGACCTTGGCACAGCAAGACATGACTTGAATAGACCAATTGAGAAAGAACACCGAGTCCAGCAGCAAGCAGTATGCTGTGCCATCCATCAACAAGCAGCTGCAGTCAAGCAGAAATATAATATGTCCCAAAATGAATGCAGTCATAGAAACTGATGTTAAAAATAATCCATTTATCTTTTAAAAACTATTTATAGAACAAATGAAAATTTTAGGAGGTAAAAATGGGCCTAACAATAAAACATTCTGTATCCAACTAAACAACAGATCAACAGACAATAATAATTTTCCAACCAGTAAAAAAGGTAACATTATTAACCTAATAAAGAATCTAATTACAAAAGAATGTAAAATACTATGACCATTGCTTGATTTCACTTGGATCCACATGGGCATTAGACATACTGACACACAGGCCTGTGGCAGTACCTGACCCAGTTAAAATGTGTACAGTCATGTGAAAAAGAAAGTTTCACATGACTGGAGATGTGGCTCTGTGCAGTACTGTGAAAAATTAAGTACACCCTTAAAATGAAGGACTTAAAATGGCAAGTAGCAGGCAGGTGCTGCTGATCAAATGCACTTGATTAATTGATCATCAGCAATTGTGACCATGTCTAAAAATACAAAAGTTTTGGCAGTTTGCTGGTCTGGATTGTTAACGCAATGCTATAGTTTTCCCAGGAATGGATGACCCAGCAAATTCACCTCAAGGTCAGACAGTGCAACATTGAGGCTGGCAAAAAAAAAAAAAAAGGCAAAAAGCTACATCTCTACAGGCCTCAGTTAGTATGTTAAATGTTTAAGTTAATGACAGTACAATGAGAAAAAGACTGTACAAGTATGACTTGTTTGGAGGAGTTGTCAGGAGAAAGCCTCTTGTCTCTAAAAACTATGCCAGCAGGTCTTATATTTGCAAAGCTGCATCTGAAAAAACTGCAAGACTTCTGGAACAATATCCTTTGGACAGATGACACCAAAGTGGAGATGTTTGGCCATAATGCACAGCATTATAATGCACTAAGTATAGCATATCAGTACAAACACCTCATACCAACTGTCAGCACGGTGGTGGATGGTTGATGATTTGGGTTTGTGTTGCAGCCACAGGGCCTGGGCACCTTGCAGTCACTGAGTCGACCATGAACTCCTCTGTATACCAAAGTATTCCACAGTCAAATGTGAGGCCATCTGTCCACCAGCTAAAGTTTGGCTGAAATTGGGTCAATCAACAGGACAATGATCCCAAACACAGCAGCAAATCTGTAACAGAATGGGTGAAAAAGAAAAGAATCAAGGTGTTGCAATGGCCCAAAGTCCAGACCTCAACCTGATTGAAATGCTGTGGAGGGACCTTAAGAGAGCTGTGAATAAATGAATACTCAAAAATCTCAACGAACAGAAGCAATGTTGTGAAGAAGAGTGGGCCAAAAGTCCTCAACAAAAATGTGACAGACTGATAAAGTCATACAGAAAATGATTACCAGGTTATTGCCTCTGATGGTGGTTCTACAAGCTACTGAATCATGGGGTGTACTTAATTTTTCACAGGACTTCATAGAGTCCTGTGAAATTTTCTTTTTCACATGACTGTAGGTTCCCCAGAACTTTGTAGACCTAAAGACCTCTGGAATATATAGACTTCAGTAATCAATTATATATGCTATGCTCCGGCTATTTATTGAGTACCTCTTGTGCATTACGAGGAAAAAAAAACGCCTGCATGAAAATTGCTATACCTAACTCTCGAGTCTGAATTTTACCCTGAAATCTGCTGTCAGTGAGCTTTAGAAAGGCATGAAAACTTAATTGCTCTGATAGAAAGTCTAGGCTTTAAAGTCAGAGAAGAGACTGGTAACGGAGTGAGAAAACACATGATACAGAAATTTGCAAAACAAACTCTGTAAATTAGTCCCAAAATGTCATAACATGGTTCTGCATATAATTTATCATGTTATGTATGTGAGCGCTAATAACTAAATGCCCACAGCCTAATCCATGATTATGCAGAGTGTGTTCATACTGTATCGCTGACTGCATTGTGATTTCATTTTATTGTACTTTCAAAGTGTACTGTAATTATGGGAGTTTCCCTCACATGCTGAGAACATTTGCATTAATCATTCTGATCGGAATTTAAGACTGATCGTCCTTTATTCATCAGTCTAACTTGAATGCAATTTTCCCTTTAAGTCTCGAGGCTTTGGACCTCCCCTGAAATCATTGGAGCCCCCCCCCCGACACACACGCACACACACACACACACACAGGCCAGCACTGCAGGTTAAATACCAGTGGCCAAATAAATCTGTCCCATCCATCAAATATTGACTTTGTTGTTCACATTAAAGGGTGACTCCTGCATTTTAAGAAGGCTGCTATATTGATCAGCAACCAAGACTCTTTCAGGCTATGCAGTCTATTTTGTTGTAGTATTATTGTTTGTGAGAAACTGGCAGCAGCCTCCTGTTGACATTTTTACCATAGTGCAAAGTGGTATAAACCATCAGTAAGTCTACAGCTTCTTATTTTCACCCCTGTAGCATTCAGAGTTCAATATGCTGGTCTGTAGAAAATTTAGGAAGGGAAAGATGTCGGTCCTCTTTGACATTTGCATTTGAATTGCTAAAAAACCCGTCTACAGTCTTCATTAAAAAAGATGGATTGGCAAAAAGAATTCTATAGTTTAATTTTTTTTTTTTATACCATCAACAAATCTAATGCAAAGTCTTTTCATGTGGCACCAGCTTCCAGGTCCACTTATTCCTGCAGAAGAGACATTTCTTCGGTCTGCGTGACTCAGTGCTTACAACAGCTGTCTCCCTACTCAAAGGTCCTAAGTTCAAACCCCACTCAAATTAGCATTACAGTCGAGCCATACTGGTGGCCTATGGGTTTAAGATGCTGTTGCTAGTTCCAGTTGGCTGGAGATATTGTTTTTCACATCATTCTCTCGCTCGTCTCCTCTCATTTCCTCACTGCTTTGTGTTGTCGCTATCTAATAAAGGCAGAAATGCTCCCCAGCTGCAGATTAATGCAACTTTGTTATTCTAGTGAGTATTTCCAGCAGGAAGAAACTGTGTATGAGTCAAACACGATCTACAATGGCTCTCCGATTGTATTTAATACTTTTTGGACAACTGCGGTTCAAACACAGGACTCTCACTCAGTAGACTGGGGTATGTGTCTCATTTTATCAGATTTTTAGTTTTAGTCATTTTTTTGAATCTATCTCATATCTGTACCTTAACTTAGAATCACTAATTAAGACATTAGAGCTTTGCTATGTTTGGATATCATGCAGAACTTTCCCAACAAAAAGCTGAAACTAGCCAGACGCCACAAGCACCAAACAAAATGAGCCAGTTGTATCAGACGAAAATGCTCAAGTTCCCAAATATGTTGCAGAAATGACCTCAGCAGTGAACCAATCACAACCAGCTGCCAGTGACCTCCAACATGGCTTTCCAAAGTGTGTGCCACACTAAAAGACATAAGAACAACACATTTAGACACAG
Organism: Paratilapia polleni; assembly: GCA_015106735.1. NCBI lineage: Eukaryota > Metazoa > Chordata > Actinopteri > Cichliformes > Cichlidae > Paratilapia > Paratilapia polleni. The sequence continues at coordinate 8,980 of VUQI01046991.1, read as the reverse complement.
GACTTCAGTGACACTTCTCTCTAAGGGTAAAGCCAACCTGCAGCATCTGTAGCATCTGCTGGCCCTCTCATCACATTCACTGTCAAGCCTCTCTTGAGCTGCTTCACTGTAATAACTCTCACATCCCATGGCAATCTGTGTGAAATAGGGCTTGACAGCAGTGTGTGTGTGTGTGTGTGTGTGTGTGTTGCATTCAGGGAAAAATTCAATTCTAACACTGCAGAGAGATGAGGGTGATGGGCTAGGGTGGGGTTAGGGGACTTTAGCCTTTATTAGCCTGTGAAAGTGTGTGTGTGTGTTTTAGGACTAGCTCTCCATTTGAGGTTTTATGTGCGGGTTCTTTTTGCACCCACATTGCTATTTCCCAGCAGAAAGTATCTTGTGAAATGCTGGCTGGTAGCGGTGATAAATTGTGAGACACGCTCAGACATGCACGTGCTAGCTACAGTATATCTTCAGTGGTGGTTGTAGCGGAGTTCAGGGGTGGTGGCAGCTCAGTTGACAAATAGCAGCTTCGAGTACGATGGTATACGCGTGTGTGTGTGAGTGTTTCTGTCATCTATATCTTCAGCTGTAACTTGTAGGGTCTCTAGGATTTTTCCTTAGCCATAGTGATGAATTGAGACCAGTATGTGAGTGTGTATGTGTGTGTGTCAGGTCTATAACTTGTGGGGTCTTAGGGATACTTCCATAGCGACTTGATGTATAGTCTGTAGGGGATGGCCAATAGGAAAAGTGCTGAGGTTCACTGTGTGTGTGTGTGTGTGTGTGAGTGTTTGAGAGAGCAATATCCCACAGTAGGGAGCAGGCACCATGAGTGATGGACAGAAACCGTTGGTTACATCAATCTACTTTACTTACTCACAGACACACATTCTCTCTCTCTCTCTCTCTCACACACACACACACACAGGCTCTGTCTTGCATCTCTTACTTCCCAGCCTCTGTTCTCTTCTCTTGCTGCAGTCTTTCTTTGTGCACTAACACACATGGGATAAGCAGCTCCTGGCCTCTATTCTCTTGGCTATTGAGGTGAATGTGATGTGATGATGAAGCAACACACTCTCAGCCTCGCCTTTTCTCCATGTCGGGCTCTTTAACTAAACAGGCCATGAGGACAGGAGCAGAGGGAACACAAAGTCCCTTAAGTACAACAGAGAACAGAGTAGACTGAAAATACTGAAGCTTGCCTTTATTCTTTAAGGGGATATATCCATTCGTTTCAAATAGGAATACTGTGCTGTCCAATTACTTAAAAAAAAGAAATAAGGTTTATTTTTAGAGAGTGAAGTATGATTATTACTGCATGTCTGTTAGGGTTTTAACAGTTAATTAGCTTTAACTAAGGTCCCAGGCACACAGGCCTAGAGACCAGTCAGCAGCCTCCTGGCGACCTTGCTAGGAAAAATGTGTATTCCCTGAAAGGTTGGCGAGTGGAGTCTGGAGGTTCCTGGAACTGAAATCGGTCGCAAAGAGGGCGCTGCACCAAAAACCTCCTTGTGATGTCCAGAGACCGCTCGCCTTCAAAGTAAAACTGCGCCTTTTGAAACATGTTGGATTCAGTGATAAGGCGCAACTTTTACTTTGAAGGAGAATGTTCTCCGTTTCCAGTTTGTGTTGCACTTTTTCAAGCTTCACTACAGCTCGGAGAGTAAAGGGTGAGTGTCTGCACACAAGTCGACATCTTCCGTGCAAACTATGGGCAACGCGACAATCTGCTAGTGACCAAAGCAATCACAAAGAAGTTTTGGATGCAGCACCTTCTTTGCAATGGATTTTACGTCATCCAACAGCAAGCAACCACTTGCCAACCCGTCAAAGAATACACATCCTTCCCCAGCGACCGGTGGTTGCCAGGAGGCTGCCGACTGGTCTCTAGGCCTGTGTGACTGAATTGGATAATCGGAAGAAAATGGATGGATAGATGGATATAATAATTTCATATTGTGTCCTCAGTAAACCAAACATTTTAAAGAATGACTTCCTAAACCATTATGAACAAATGTCACTTACATGCAGTTCTAAGCTTTTACACAAAATATCATGAAGCTTAAACAGAGCACCAAACTGCTGTGACCCAATTAGGCCAGCCACAAACTGCTGACACACCTGCAAGTCCAAGCGCAAGGTACAGGGCACAATCCAGTGGTGGTTTAATAAGCTGAGAGTGCTCAGAGAGTGAAGATGGCAGAGAAGCCACTGGAAGAGCAGACAAACAAACGGTAAAGTCAATTCAAAATTAAGTCCTCAACAGTTTGTCCATCTCCAGTGCCTCACTCAACATCTTCACAACAGCGGAACAGCACCTGTGTTTGTAACTCAGTCTAACCTAATGTGTTTTTTTGTGGGAAGTGAGTTTCTCTTGGTGTGTGAGAGAAGTCAGCCTTAAAGTGTGTAGATAAGCTCAGGCTGCTCTATAGATGTTACAGAAAGTCTCTTACTGAAAGGAAAGGGAAGTGAGATAAACTGGAAAATAAGATATAACCATGACTGTACTGGTGGTGGATATTATCATTACAGTATTTTTAACATATCAATTTGTCATTTTTAAATATCACAGTTATCATCAGTACAAATACATCATGACGGATGAGCATGTATTTAACTAGGTTCCCATAACAACTAGAGTTCCACAAATCCACAAATGATTTCATTTTGGTTTAATATGACTAGCATGTAACTTTGTCTCGACAGACATCTGTTTATTTGTTTAGTACATCTATGAGGCATCCATGAGGCCTTTACACTTATGTTACCAGCTATTTGGTAAATGTTGGTGAATTAAGTTAAAACAGAACATAACTTCTATTTTAACTTAAAATATGTACCTTTACAACATTAACCCTGCATGGTAATAAACCCAATGTGTTTAAATGTGATAAAGAGTCCTTTACAAGAGTTTATATGTGTATAGCTGGGAGTGATTGCCATAACCTGCTGTGTCACAGAACTGTCACAAAAGAAAATACCTTTTGCATATCTGTGAGAGGTCATCACAGCAGCATTTGATGCCCTGGGAATGAGAACTGGTTTGTTCTCAGATAGCGTGTTTTGCAGGACTGTTAGCTAGCTGTACCTAAAGAATACTGACTGCTGAGATGTAATGTTGTAACTGGCAAGTGTTCTCCCCTGTTTGTGGTTTGGGGGGGGGGCTAAACGTGTGTCTTAAACTCATCTCAGGTTAGAACAAGAGATGTTTGGATCATACTCTAAAGTATCGCTCTTTGTCTTCTCCATAAGTAATTAGAGCCTGGTGGTCTTAACAAAGAACTGCTCTTGATTGAAGGAATAATAGTGTTCAGAGCTGATGAGCTAATTTGAGTTTTCTATGTGATATAACAGTTTAGCTGGTAAGAAACTATGTTCCATATTTCATGGTAACGCTTCAACTAAGCTTTGAAACAAGCTTGTTTGTGCAGTTTCCATACACGAAATACCTGGACAAGAACAGGAAAAACAGATGCTCTGACGTTTTCTTTTCTTTGGGCAAATTAAAGCATTGTAACTTGAAGGTTGAACCATCCAAATCCCAAACTGTCAAAACCTCTTACCCAATTCTGCTGAACACTTGAGGCGAGTAATGCAGTAAATCTTGAGGCTTTATACTGATCCAGTAAATTCTGAAAACATGGTTGGCTTGTGATTGCAGAAATATCTTCATCCAAATGTGGATTGTGATTGACTTCACAATATACACTATATTACCAAAAGTGTTCGCTCGTCTGCCATCACACGCATATGAACTTGAGTGACATCCCATACTTAATCCAGAGGGTTTAATATGATGCCGGCCCACCCTTTGCGGCTATAACAGCTTCAGCTCTTCTGGGAAGGCTTTCCACAAGGTTTAGGAGCGAGGAAATTTCACGACTGGACTTATTGCACAGGTTGCATCCTATCACGGTACCACGCTGGAATTCACTGAGCTCCTGAGAGCGACCCATTCTTTCACAAATGTTTGTAGAAGCAGTCTGCATGCCTAGGTGCTTGATTTTCTACACCTGTGGCCATGGAAGTGATTGGAACACCTGAATTCAATGATTTGGATGGGTGAGTGAATACTTTTGGCAATATAGTGTATAAGTAGTTTGTTTGATGCATATATCGACACTGCTGTGAACTAGAAAGTCCTCATTGAAAAGAGTCTAGAAATTAACATTTCCCTCTATATTTGCAGCCATAGTGTTACAGGCTGTGAAAGTGAGAAATGGTGGGTATTTTGTGGATGTATATCTCACACGCTTGATTAACTGTAGTTGCACAAATAAAATTCCTGGTGTGAGTGCAAAATGGCAGGAAATTCAAACATGGCAAAGAAAATATAATCCTGAGGGTTAAGAAGTAAGAAATGAGCAGCAACAAAGGCAACAGAGGAACCACATGGGACAAAATGGTCTGGTATAAAAAAAAAAAATCGAATTATAAGAGCTCAGTCACTCAAGGGGATGGTTTTATATATACTGCACTATGCTAAATTTTTAGACACCAGATGTGCCGACTTTTATTTGCCCATGCGATATCATTTGAGAGGCATCTGATCAGTCCTAAATTCATGTCATAAAAACATATTAGCTATCTGCAACAAGAGGAACAAGGAATCCTGCAACAGATGGTACCCTATGACCGCCACAGTGCCCTAAACTCAACATTATGGAGTTGGCCTGTAATTATATGAAGAGACATAAGACAGTGAGGCAGCTGCAATTCTAGACCTGTCTTCCATAAGTCCCTGCCTCCTGGATAACATAAAGCCACAAGGCCCACATTTATAGAAGTATGCCAGGCAGAAATAAAAATCTTGTTCAACTTCCATGGTTGTAACTCATGAATTAAAGCACACTGAGTAGGAAAGACAACCTAAAATATATAAATAATATAATATTTTACATGAAATCAGTCAAGTCAGATCAGCAACCCATCAGACACCAACAATGAAGAATAGACAGTCAGTTGTCATTATCTTTATTTTATTTTCTCACACTTTTTCTTCAAAGCTAAATACAGCTTCTAAACTGCAGAAACAATGTAAAAGGTCTTCAGTTCTTTTCCCCTTTTATTCTGTTGAATAAATGTATTCTTCCATTTTATATACTTCACCATATGTGCAATTTAAGTATGTATCAACCTAATTAATTTGACATTTAGTGTACTTGTGCACAGTCTTCATCAAATACTCTATTTGCAAACATTGGTTGCCCAACAATCCACTTCAACCAGTCTCCAAAGACACCTCCGGTCCACCAGCTGTTCACCTCCATCTGTACACCGTGAGCAAGTTATGCAGGAGATCAGGCTCAAGCAAGCTCTACAAGTGCTGACAACAGACGGAGCACTGCTAAAACAAAATCCAGTACTGCTACAGCTACAGATAATCCTTCAACATCAGTTGCTCCTGCTGAGAGATCAAGATGTTACACCCAGCATGAGGCAGAGGCAACAGGAAACAAAAGAAAGTCAATGAGGAATCAGAGACGATAGCTCTAATAGATTCAGCCACAAGATGTATCAATCAGATGTACCTGCCACAAGAGCAACTAAATCCTGCACAATGACAAGTATCAGGTACAGGAAAGGGACAAGAATACAAAAATAGATTATATAATGACTGGCTGTTGGATAAATATTGATTCAACTTCTTTTGTCAAATGAGCTCTAATGTGCAAAAAGCACACCACAACATTCATTGCTTAAGTTAATTTGCAATGCCCAGGTGAGGGGAAAGAGGAACAGAAAAGAGGAAAAAACACAGGACAAAACACAAACTACAGGAGAGAGCTAACAAGATTCAATGACATGCAATAATGGCATAAAAAGACATGACGCCTGAAAAAGTGTGAGTGGGAGAGAAGTGCATCTTGGGAGGTCCCTAAACAGCACTCTGAGGATACAGCAATATGGTTCAGGCACACCCAATCCAGCCCTAACTATAAGCTTTATCAAAAAAGGAGCTTTTAGAACAACCTGATAATAAGAGTAGCCTATGCTCACTGGCCCCTTTATTAGGTACACCTGTTCAACTGCTCCTTAATGCAAATACCTAATCAACCAAACACATGGCAGCAGCTCAATGCATTTAAGCATGTAGACATGGCAAAGGTGTTCAAACCAAGCAACAGAATAGGGAAGAACTGTGATTTAAGTGACTTTGAACATGGCATTGCTGTTGGTGCCAGATGGGCTGGTCTGAGTATTTCAGAAACTGCTGATCTACTGGGATTTTCCCACACAACAATCTTTAGGGTTTACAGAGAATGGTCCAAAAAAGAGAAGATATCCACTGAGTTCTCTGGGTGAAAACCCCGCGTTGATGTCAGAGGTCAGAGGAGAATGGCTGGACTGTTCAAGCTGATAGGAAGGCAACAGTAACTCAAATAACCACTCATTGCAACCAAGGTGTGGACAAGAGCATCTCTGAGTGCACAACACATTGAATATCAATTGCTATCTGTTGCTATACGCTATACCCCATCAAGCAGATGGGGTATAGCAACAGAAGACCACACCAGGTAACACCACCAGGTAAGAACAGGAAACGGAGGCTACAAAATTAGACAATAGAAGATTGAAAAAATGCTGATGAGTCTCGATTTCTCGATTTGGCGTAAACAATATGAGAGCATGGATCCATCCTGCCTTGTATCAATGGTTCAGGGTGCTGCCGGTGGTGTAATGGTGTGGGGGATATTTTCTTGGCACACTTTGGGCCCCTTAGAACCAACCGAGCATAATATAAGGCAGTTCAGAAGGCAAAAGGGGGTCCAACCGGTACAACCAAGGTGTACCTAATAAAGTGTCTGGTGAGTGTCTCTTGAAGTAACAAATACATTGACTTGTTTTTCGGCATCACTCTGAGACACAATGTTCCTGAGATGAGGAAGGAGGAAGCTCATTTTCTGCTGCTTGTGTCCACTAACTTGTTTTTTTGGAAACTACCCAGAGCTTGTGACCATAGGTGAGGGCAGGAACGTAGATCGACCTGTAAATCGAGAGATTCGCGTTCATGCTCGGCTCTCTTCACCACAACAGACCAGTACAGTGTCCACATTACTGCAGACACTGCACCAATCTGCCTGTCAATCTCCCTTCACTCAAGAACAAGATCCTGAGATGCTTAAAGTCCTCCATTAGGGGCAGCAACTCACTCCCATCCCTGAGGTTGGGAGGGTGGTCCACCCTTTTCTGGTTGAGAAACATGGCCTCACACTTCAGACATGGTCTAATTCTCATCCCATTGTTCTGATAACTTCCAGTCTGGTAAGTTGCCCATCCAAATAATGATGGCACCTGAGTCTTTCTTCTTTAAAATGACTGACAGAGTACCCCTACCCCCTTGATATTGTGTGATACTTTAATTTAGGACCCATGGCAAGCATTAACTGAATAAATAGTTCCATTTATTAAAACTGCATAGGGCAAATTGGGTGCTTAGGAACAGACTGACTGACAAAGTCATAAAAAATTGGAAAGATATAAAAAAAAAAGAAACAGTCAGATATGAAAAAACAAAAAACAAATACAATTTTACTTTTTTGAGTCCATATGTACATGTTGTAAGCATGTGTACAAACCAGCAAGGTTATGTGGGTTACTTTTTCTTTTTTTTTATTAAATTTTAATGGCAAACACCAATTAATTGTGTTTTTAAGTTACTGTATCATTAAGTTAATCTAACATATTCAATTCAGACTTATGCTATCTTGAAAGTGTTACAGCTGTTAGTAGTTCTGGGCAGTGTTGGGTGTAATGCATTCACAATTTACATGTTACTGTAATCACATTACATTTTGTCTGTAATGCAGAAAAACAATTATGTTTGTAATCAAACAATTATGTTATTATTACAATATAATTGTATTATTTTGTTACTGGAATTACATAAGTTCTTTAATTATCTACATGATGGGACGATAGTGTACTTGTGTTACAATCAGCTGACTTCAGTTCATGTGGTGCTGGTGGAGAAAAACAGCACAGCAGTTCACAGATTTTTGGAGTGATGATTTCAGCTCATGATATGAACTTTGCTTTCTTTTCTATTGCATAAAAGGACAATAATGTGGCTGTAAAGTGCAAACTGCACCCAGGCCAGAAACAACTATCCACTGCAACTATCACACAACACCTGCAAAGAGAGCATACTAACACAAAGCTAGTTCAGAAGAACCCCGGACCCAGAAGGAAGTTAAAACAAAAGCCGTCCGGCTTGTAACGTTGTTAGCCTCCATTTCTGCCCATACCTGTTCCTACAGTAGAGTTGCTGTGGCCACAACATTTTTCTGTGAAGTGCTCATTAGTCCAGGTTTTCACTAACTTTGCTCTCAGCTTTGTGTTAATATTTAAACACTAAATGAAAGCTCTTGTGTATGGCCTCATTAGTATAGGGATTTGTGCCAGTATGTGGGATTGTAGCCTAAGGATTTCATTGTTATCTGGTGATTATATTTATAGGCCATCTTGTGTAATAATGCAAAAAGCAAAGGCGTAGTGCTGCCAGAGTGCACCAAAAATGATGCTCCACCACTTTTTTTCTCAAAGTGAGAAAATAAAAAATCCTCAGATTTAACATCATCTAGTTGATATTTGGCCCTGCTATGGACTGGGCCTGGACTTATCATAGACTAGAAACCTGTCCAAGGTGTATCCGTCTCTCGCCCTATGACATTCAATTCAATTCAATTCAATTCAATTTTATTTGTACAGCGCCAAATCACAACAACAGTCGCCTCAAGGCGCTTTATATTTTAGGGTAAAGACCCTACAATATTAGACAGAAAAGACAGGAAACCCCAACAATCAGACGACCCCCTATGAGCAAGCACTTGGCAACAGTGGGAAGGAAAAACTCCCTTTTAACAGGAAGAAACCTCCGGCAGAACCAGGCTCAGGGAGGGGCAGCCATCTGCCGCGACGGTTGGTTCCTTCCCACTGTTGCCAAGTGCTTGCTCATAGGGGGTTGTCTGATTGTTGGGGTTTTCTGAGC
>VUQI01046990.1:0-14046 GCA_015106735.1 Paratilapia polleni | reverse complement strand
TGCTTGAATTCTTGCACCAGGACTGGCATAAAATCACCCAACAGCAATGTGGAAGACTGGTGGAGAGCATGCCAAGACGCATGAAAGCTGTGATTGCAAATCAGGGTTATTCCACCAAATATTGATTTCTGAACACTTCCTGAGTTAAAACATTTGTAATGTGTTGTTTAAAAGTGAATATGAACTTGGGTTTTTTTGCATTATTTGAAGTCTGAAAACACTGGACCTTTTTTTTGGTATTTTGACCATTTTTCATTTTCTGCAAATAAATGCTCTAAATGAAAATATTTATATTTGGAATTTGGGAGTTATGTTGTCAGTAGTTTATAGAATAAAACAAAAATGTTCATTTTACTCAAACATATACCTATAAATAGCAAAATCCGAGAAACTGATAATTTTGGAGTGGTCTCTTAATTTTTTCCGGAGATGTAAATATATATATATATATATATATATATATATGTAGTAAGTGCTTGACAGATCTTTAAACAGTGTGTGAAACTATTTCCTCAAACTACTGGTGAGAGGTGTTCAGCAGTTTTTGCAACCTTTCAACATTTATAATTATCCCACAGCACATGATGGGTTTCTGTTTCATGATTCTGTAACTACAACTCCAAGTGTGTAAAAATGAGTGACAATTCATAAATGCTTTTCAGGAAAAAAATGTCAGAAAGTATGTGCCTTTAACAAACATTATCACAAGAGGTCTTAAGGATGAGATTAGACTGGGTTAATGGGTGTTCAGGTGTCATTAGCATCCTGTCCCCTACTATCTGTCAGTCTTGCTCCCTTGATGGCCCTATAAGAAGTTTGTTGGAGTTGGCATGTTTGGGCTCATTGGAGACAACATTATTCACTCATAATTAATTAATTAACTACGTTGGGATTATATTAAATACTTTGGGAGAAACTGTTCAGGACAGTTCCGACAGGTCTTCACAAATGAAGTTATCCATTCTCACAAGTATCACACAACAGCACACACTATACACCTGACTATTACCTGGCAATTCTCAATTTGCCACAATCACAAATCAAATAGACTTTGTAATACAGAGTTGGCAGGTTGAAGACTGTTTAATGTCCAGTCTGTGTTATTCATTTACGTTCTTACATGCACCCCCATAGGGTAATCTGTAGAACAGTTCAGGGATGCAGTACATGAAAACAGCTTGAGTTTGTAACTGAAAAATCTCAGTGTGTGGAGTTGTAAAGAAGCAGGCTTAACAGAACCCTGTAGCCTGTTCTTGACCTGTGCTTGAGGTTTGATTCTTTATCGACTACTTCCCTAACAAATCACCACTTTTGAATTGCATAGGAATGGATGACAACAGGCAGCAGTTTTATGGGCTAAACAACTGACAAACAAGAAAGGTAGATGCAATTTCCTATAATTGGGATGCAGTTAAAATGGTTATGCAGTACAAAATTAACATTTCTGAACTGAAGGTCTGTGAAGATAGAGAGTTGCACTGGAACTAATTCAGGAAATCTGAGAGCAGGATTTAGTTGCATAGCAGCTGTTGGGAAGTGCAACATTCAGAGTGTGACACCCTGCAGTGAACCTGGCTCATTGTGGACCTGTGTTCAAGGATAGGCTGTCTACTTTTATAAATGGGCTTTTCCACTCTCACTTGTGCACTGCCAACTGTTCTCCCTGAACTCTACTGGTCTTTGTTTCCTGACTTCAAAAGCCTAGAGTTTTCTCAATAAGACAAGATCAGTCAGTGTATGAGTTGCTTTGATCTTTATGTGATTCCAGTAGGGAATAAAGCCTGGCACCCACACTGCCTATCAGCATGTCAGAGAAGTGTATATTTATGTGCTTGACCTTAATAGCTGTGATTGGATACCCTCCATTTAGCCCTCTTCCAGCATCCTGTCAATAAGTCAAGAGTGAAAAGATAATGGTTTGACTGTTTCAGTCCAAAGAGGCCCACCACTGGGAATAGAGGAATGGAAACACTCTGAGTGACACATCTTTTACAAATCCTTTTAGTCAAAAAGCGCTTTAACATGAGTCATCAGAGTGTGTGACGGCCTCAGTCGATATTGAGCCAACATCATTCACCTCTAACTGGTGGAGCCCTGTTTTGTGATACTCTTGCTATTAAGCCTGCAAAAATAAGGAGACATGCAGGAGAGGATGGAACACAGGAGGAAAAAGACTCGAAAGGAGAATGGAGAAGAAATGGGAAAGAAAATGGAGTTTAGTAAAATAAGAATGTAGAGTAGTGAAATGTGGGCACACCTGTTGTTGACTTTGAGTGTTTTCCCTTGGTGATCCAAAAACAGATCAACAGAACAGAAATAACCTGATTTAATCCAAATCATGGCCCTGGTTTTTGACCCTGAATTTTTGAGTTTTTGGGACTCTGAATTCTTTCTTATTATTAGATCTTCTGTTTGGTTCTTGGGTTGTTTGGTTATATTTGATTTTCCCTTGTATGACCTGTCCAGGGTTTACCCCGGCTCTGTTGGCCCTGCGACAGACTGGCGACCTGTCCAGTGTGTACCCCGCCTCTCGCCCTATGGCAGCTGGGATAGGCTCCAGCCCCCACCCGCGACCCTGTATAGGATGAGCTGAAGAAAATGGATGGATGGATGTTCCTTTGTATCTCGAGCTTTAGTTCTTTGTCACTGCTTTTTGACATTAGTATTCTGATTGGGGTTTATTCTGTATAATTTCTGGTGTTGTTTTCATACCCTTCCCTCTTTTATCCTTCTGTGTCAAGTTTAAGTGCATCCGCCTTGTCTTTGCATCCGCCTGTTTCCTGTTTTATTTTGGCAGTCATTTGTCTCCTGTGTTTCGCATTTAGTTTTTTCTTCCCCCTGTGTCGTTATCCCAATTAGTTTCACCTGTGCCTTAGCTGTATCTAATTGCCTCTGTTTGTCTACCTCCTGTTAGCGTTCTAGTGTTTGTTCCTTTGTGTGCATCATGTTCCTAAGTTTGGGTTTTATTTCTTTAGACTTTGACACTCACAGGTCTCTTGTTGGTCTTATTGGTTTAATTCAGTAATGAACTCAACTTTGATCAGTAATTTGGTTCTTAATTCAATTCAGTGGTACTTGTATAGCACCTGGTGACACCAACAGTTATCCCACGATGCTTTAAATCACAAGGAAGTCACCCATTCTCACAAGTACCCTACAAATTAGAGAAAGAAACCCAGTGATAGCACACTCACCTGACAGTGGCATTATAATTATATCTTTAATTTCTGGTTTCTACATTTTAAGTAGATATTTTTAATGCATGAGCAACACATTCACTGATTAGTTGACACAGACAACTGGGATCTACATAGTTCTTTACTGAAATTTGTCATATCCATTCAGTTTTTGCTCACCCTTCAGTATAATTTTGATTTCATGTATTTATGCTGTATTGTATGTATGATCTCCTATTTTATTTTAATTTTTTAATGTTCTATGACATCTGAAAATCAAAAGGACCAATCTAAAAACTATTAGAAGGAGAGATGCATCTCACAACCTGTAGCAATTAATTGAATTAACGTATAAAAGTCCTCATAAGAAATGTTTCCATTCTCATTAAACTGGATTTAACAGATAGAACTTACATATGATATTATATCTTGAAGGCAAAGCTGTACTTCACTGGCTAATTTAAGCACAAAATGTCAATGTCAAAACTATTAATAAAAAAAGAAGAGAAACAGAAGAGCTTCACCCCTTTTGAGCTACGCTGAATCGAATTTTCAAACATGAGAGCATGATAAAAGAACTGCCAGGAAAGACCTTTTCTAAAGTGACTGTTTATGTTCAGACACGTGAATTCCAGAGTTCAACCACAGAAATATATGTTTCACTGTCATTTCATTTCCATTACTGCTGCATGCTGTGACTAGTGTTTCTGGAAAATGTTGTTAAAGAAAATTGGAGATGAAATTTAGTGTCAGGACCCTGAATCAGAGGTGTTTCTTGATGTTGATGAGCAACAGGACTTGCAAGAGAGAGAAACAGAGACAGAGTGATTGTGTCTCACAAGGACACATTTTCTGTTCTTTTTTCCTTTGTGTTTTTATTCATGTGATCTCCCTATTTCTCTCAAATGCACACAGTTTTTTTTTTGATTCACAGAGAAGAATAAAAGAGCAAGGCACAGAGAGGAGGCCACACAGCAACATTTTTATCTGTGTTGTGCTGACTCGGCTGGACTCTCCCTCTGAGAGGCTGATGAGGAGGAATGGCCTTGTGGAGGAACCATCCGGGTGCATCCATAGCTGTCATCATCATCCAAACCCAGGACTGCTGAATCTGCAGCTTTGGCCCCCTGCATGGATGGGAAATGACCTGTCTGTGTTCGCCTGACACCTTCTCCCTCTACGATGAAACTCCTTATCCTGCTTCCACAAAAAATACAACTCAACTCCATTTGTCGACATGGGTCGACGAGTTCTTTTTAATGTAAGGACTGATGTGACATGCCTTAAAACTGTAGCTTAATTCTTCATCCATGCTTGTAATAGTGACAGCTCCCATATTCCCCAAGGAGGCAGGAACACAACTTCTTACAGAAGAAGCAATGTTCTTCCCATTGGAGAAAGGAATAATACCTGATCAAGAGGGAATAGAACATTTCCTTTCGACTTCTATGGACATTGATATTTCACTTGAATGCTAAAAGCCATAAAATAATTTTTCCACATATCTAAAAAGGTAGACAAGAAATAAAAAGGAACATTCTGTGCATATACAAACTGTGGACCACTGGCATTCTCCTTGTTAGATACTCTGCTATGCATGATGGTACATATTGTACATATTGTCTTTCTCAATGATAAAACTGCTAATCATCTTAAAAATATAAGCCACTCACCTGGCTGTTAGCCTAACCTCTTAGCCTAGTGATCTGAAAGAAAAAAGAGAAAAAAAATCTCCATATCAAGCGTTATGGACACTAGGAATTGTCACAATTTTTAGCTACTAAATAACAGCAATTGTTATGTGCTTGGCATTGAGCTGCTCAAACATCATCTTTCTGATGTAATCCCTGTTTCAATCTCTAGCACTTCAGGAAGTTCACCATGAAGAAATTATGTATCGATATCTACTTATCTGTGTAGGAGTATTGGCTAACTGTACAAAAATATAAACATAGCAATTAACTGCAATGTTTCTTGTTTCAAAATATATTATATTTACCTTATGAGCTACTGTTGCTGGCAGAAACCTCACAGATTTCTTCATAGTCAAACTCACTCCATCATATAGTGACATAGTTCTCTTTAGAAAGTATAGTGGAACCACTGCAGAGTATGTAAGTGAGATCTGCCATGTCAGCTCCCAGCCGCTTTAGCTGTCACCATTCTGGGAAAGCAATGATGTAACTTCAGGCTAAACTGGACATAACACAGACTTGCCAAGTCTGCAGATCTGAGTTAGTCATGATCATTTCACTGTTTCCTGCTACAGGTTCTAGAAAGTCACAAAATGCCTGCAGAATCAGAAGAGAAAATGTGACAGAGTAAGTACTGTGAATGTTTTAATACCTCCAGACTTGTATGTAAATTAAATGCATGAATTTACAATTACCCAAAGCAAAAACAGGGTCAAATCAGCCAGTGGAAGAAGGCATTTCAGTTGATGTTAGCAATGAAAAATAAACAAATTAATGCTTGAGTTTAAGATGTATACTTGTTAATGCCAAGAAAGCATTTGCATTTAAAAGAGAATTGGATTATCTGGAAGATTAAACACCTAAATAAAAAGAGGCCTCCATTAGCGAATAATTTAAACAAAAAAACAAACAAGCCCAGCGGTAGACTAGTGACCTGTCCAGGGTGTAGCCCGACTTTCACCCTATGACAGCTGGGATAGGCTCCAGCGATCCCATGGTCCTGTATTGGATGAGCTGTTAAGAAAATGGATGTGTGGATGGATGGACAAAATACATATATACATTCAGGTCCATAAGTATTTGGACAATGAAACAATTTCTGTTAATTTTGCCACTGTTCACCACTACAGTGGATTTAAAATCAAATAATCACGATGTGATTGAAATGCAACGTTAGGCTTTAATTCAAGGGGTTTAACAAAAGCATGGCATTAGCTGTAATTGGACAAACTAACGTAATTTCAAATATAAGGCTTGTTTTTCAAATATAAGGCTTGTTTTTAATACTTGGATGAAAATTTTATGCAGCCAATTACAGCCTGAAGTCTAGAACACATGGACATCACCAAATTTGTTTCCTCGCTTGAGATGCTCTGCCAGGCCTTTACCACAGCCACCTGAAACTGAATCCAGAGAGACCCACAAACAAGCAGCAACTGTTGCTACTTGTTTGTGGGTCTCTCTGCATTTTCTCTTCAGCAACTGAAAAGCATGCTCTGTTGGGTTGAGATCAGGTAACTGACTTGGCCATTAAAGAATAGCCCCTCTCTTTAACTTTAGAAACTCTGGGGTTGCTTTTGCAGTATGCTTTTGGTCATTATCCATTTGCACTGGGAAGCACCGTCTGATCGGTTTTGCAGCATTTGGCTGAATCTGAGCAGAGAGTATAGATCTGTACATGTCAGAATTCATCCTGCTACTTCTATCAGCAGTCACATCACCAATAAACACTAGTGGCCCAGTTTCACTGGCAGCCATACATACCCATGCCATAACATTACATTCCACCATGTTTGACAGTTGATGTGGTATGCTTCAGATCATGAGCTGTTCTTTTCCTATTACATACTTTTCTCTTCCCTTCATTCTGATACTGATTTATTAATTAATTTATTTTATTTTTTCAGAACTGGGCAGGCTCTTTTAGGTGTTTTCTGGCAAAGTCTAATCTAGCCTTCCTGTTCTTGATGTAACCAGTGGTTTTCACCTTGCTGTAAACCCTCTGTTTCTCTACGTTTTAGACTTTGACAATGACATGTCTACCTCCTCGAGAGTTTTCTTGACTTGGCTAGATGTTGTGAAGGGTTTTTCTTTCCTTTGGTCCCTTGATAGGTTTATTCTGGTTTTTCAGCCTAATGATGACCTCCTCCACTTAGACCTTATTTTGAGAGTTCCAGTGAGCCAAATGCAACTTCAACACTTGGATTCAACTCCGGGTTTTTATCTGTTTAATTTGTCATGGGATAACAAGAAAGAAAAAAAAGTGTCACTGTCCAAATACTTTTGGACCTGACAGTATTTGTGTATTATTGTTGTCTGGTACAGATATCCAGACCTGCCAATGCACAGAGTAATGTCATTAGTTGCTGCTCATTCATTTAAGTATTTATTTATTTATGGACTGTCCATCTCAAAATGCAAAAGAATCATCTCCCCAATTATACCTTGGGGGCAGCATCAATGGGTAAAACTCCCTTTACCCAGTCAGTGTAGTCAGACAGTAAAGCACAAATGCAATTTAATGTGCAAATATAGAAGGGTCCTTCAAGCTCAATATTCCACATTTCAGTTTCACTTCAGTTTAATTTAGCTGTATTTATGTAGCACCACTTCACAACAACAATAATCTCAAGGCACTCTATCTTGTAAGGTGAAGTCCCTACAATATTAAAGAGAGAACCACAACAATCAGACAATCCCCAGTGAACAAGCCCTCAGCGACAGCTGCAAGGAAGACCTCTTTTTTTTTCTTGTGAATGACTGTCAGCTTATGAAACAGTCCATCCTGCAACATGCAGGATGGACTGTTTCATACAGTTGCAATACAGGATTGCAACTGTATGAAACAGTTGCAATCCTGTATGACACAGAATGGTAACTGTGTCATAAAATCAACCTTATTACTGCCATTATTATTATTACTATCATTATTAAGTAATTTTATGTTATTTTAACCTCCCGACTCCCTGTGTCCTCATATGGGGACATTACATTTTGTGGACCTTATACATCATCCTGCTCCATAGTGTTTTATACTTTGTTAAGCAATGTTGACTTTGTTGACTTATGCTGTAAAATGGGCCCATTGTCCCCATATGGGGACATAATTAAAAAAAAAATAAAAAGTATGTCACAACTACATAAAAAAGTAACAACTTCTTGTCCAAAGAGGAAAATTAGTTTATATGCTTATCAGGTCGAACTAATCAAAAATAGCAAGGAGAAATTAAAAATGCATCACAAACAACAGCTTGGGTCTCAGGAGGTTAAAGAGCTGAGTGTGTGGTCAATATCACAAGCACTAGTATACATTCAACATGCCTTTGCCAACACCTTCATCTCTCAAGTACATGCTGTGCGCAAAGCCCTTTGCTCTCTTTCATTCATTGTTTAGAAGTTTAGCACACAGCTTGACTGCTCTGAACTTTCTTCACTCCAGTGCTGCAAAGCACTGAGGTTGCAGATAGGTGAATTTATTGTTTTCTTTTTTTCACTCATGCATCTTTTATAGCCACGTTCAAGGATCATACCCGTGTTTTTGCATGCTTTGTCGTTTACTACAACTGATTTGAAACACATGCTGCAGGCTGTGACTTTGTAGCTGACATGCTGATGTGATGCAGTGTCATCACTTGGTATAGGAGCATCTAACTTGATGGCTGGCTGATAAAAGAACACTTTTGGAATCAAAGACCCAAACCCATATCATCCTTTTTTTTTTTTAAATAATAAGTTATTGTTTTCCAAGTATACGCTTTTGAAAACTATTACACTATCACAGGTACTTGAGAATTGCATTTGGATATGGAGCTAAATCTGACTACAGTACGTTCAGCTCTGGCCTACACTTACCGTAAGCTGTGTTTTTGAACAAATTGTTTTGTTGTATGATCTTTTGTATTGTGTGCTCGTGTGGCCTGTTGAGTCATTCCATATAAAATCAACCAAATATGGAGGAGAAAAAAAAAAAAAGATCCCATCTGACCCCCTCAGTGATAACTCCCTTCCACACATCACCACCTTATCTTGATGGAGGGTTTTAGAGGCCTGAGCAAGTGTGATTCAGATTATCCTTACAAAGAGGAAATATAGGATTCAAGTACCTTCACCTGGAGCAGGGATACCAGGGCCCCAACCTGGAACCAGACCTTGGGGGAGGGGCTTGTTGGCCATAGGTGCATGCATCTGGCCAGGACGCCTCCTGGGTGCCTCCTAGTTGAGGTGTTCTGGGTCTTGTTCTGCCCTGGAAGGAGACTGTAGCACAAACCCAGGACAGGACAGGACTGGAGAAATGGTGTCTCTCAGCTGGCTTGGGAATGCCTTGGCACTCCCCTGGAAGAGCTAGAGTAGGTGGCTGAGGAGAGGGAAGTCTAGCGATCTCTGCTTAGACTGCTGCCCCCACAATCTGGACCTGAGACCCATGAGCAGTAGAATATGGATGTACGATAACTTTAGAATATTTAATAAAGCTATGCAAAATTTTACCTTCATACTACAGGCATGCGTAGGGGTGTGTTTAATTTCCATAATTTACTTTATTTTTTCAGCATTTTAGAGTCCTCATAACTTCTAAAGTACAAAAGATAGCCATATGAAATGTTCAATGCTAAGAAACACATTTAAGCTGTGTTAAAAAAATGCTAATCAATTTTACATCCACTCCAAATGTCACAATCTAAAGCCAACATCTCATTTTTGTTCAGCATGAACAGCATGTTTTTTACTGTAACCAACCGTGAGCATCAGTATGATGAGGCTGATCATAGTTTCAAAAGCAAACCTGCACCAATTTAATGCCTATAACAAAGAGCAATAGAAACAGGCTCTGGTGCCCAAATGTTCTGTTTCTGATAATTCACTGGAGAAATTTTGTGTAAATGTTCAAGGGTTATATAAACATATATGATAAGTGGTTGGTCAAAGCAAGTTATAGCATAGGAAAGGCCTAAATTTTACCTATATTTTAATACCAGGCACATCTTCTAGCCGTGATGGCTTCTGTATCAAAAAATTAATTTGCATGGCTTTATTCAATATACTAAAGTTGCTCTACCCAAAAAATAGATGAATAAATGAAATAAAACCGATTACTGATTCTGAGGATGTAAAGCACACATTGATTTTCATGGAATGACCCTGCCGTGGTTCCAAACCCTGTTAAAATCATGAAGCTAAATGACAAATGGCACAGCATATCATCATTCAGTGTCATTTTAAATTAATGAAGATTTGGAACAGGATGAAACAGTCAAACAGAGGGAAAAATAACTGAAAATGAAGATGAAAATTGTAAGGTTAAAAATACATTCTTTTTTCTTTTTTTTTTTTTTGCCTGTTCTTGCACAGGTATCTCCAGACTTTTGTTTTTGATCCATGATGCTTTCATAAACCCAGTTGGACTGAGCCCGTGGAAGCCTTAGCTTCCATCTGCTGTGGGCCGCCAAGCTGGCAGTTACCTGAGATCTGTGGGGAAGCAGGAGGTGGAGAAGACAGGTGGCTGCTTACACACCTTTATTAAAGTGTGTGCACAGTCAAGAGAGCAGATATGTGCATGAATTGGTATCTATGAATGTGTGTGTTTCTGTAT
Organism: Paratilapia polleni; assembly: GCA_015106735.1. Taxonomy (NCBI): domain Eukaryota; kingdom Metazoa; phylum Chordata; class Actinopteri; order Cichliformes; family Cichlidae; genus Paratilapia; species Paratilapia polleni. The sequence continues at coordinate 3,589 of VUQI01046990.1, read as the reverse complement.
CAGTTATGTGCTTTGTGTGTTTGGGCAATGATATAACAGCTTATTCTGTGAAAAATGAAAAGCACTGAACTAAAGTCTAGACTCTTGGGAAGGTTAAACTAGTTCAGACACCCAGGAAAGTGCTCATAAGGAGAGTTTGCAGAGTTTGTTGCTTGGCCTATTTACAGTACACATTGTTTGCCACTGAAAACACTTTTTTTATGGCAAATGAAAAGCAGAAAGATTAAAGCACATTTCAGCAGGGCTCTGTATGAAAAATATAGATAAGTTAACAACCATGAGAGCTCCCACAAAGATACAGTGTGAATATGTATTGACAACAGAAAAATAAAACTCTATGATTTGTGAGTCTTTTGATTGCAGGTTCAGTGCCCTGTCTATGTTTATGGATAACTAGTAGCACTCATCCCCTTCAGTATTTTAAGCAGAACTGTAAATCAAATTCTGTCCTATTGGAGCTCGTTGACAGAATGCTAAGCAAGCAAAAGGCTCTATATTTCATCAAACTGTGCTTCGGTGATTGGCGATATTCCAAACAATGTCACTGATGAGAAATTTAAGTAGCAAAAGCTTACTGGATCACAGGAAAAACAGAATACCCACTACGGCTATTTACTGTAATGTATAACTGTTAGTTATTAACAGTTAAATACAACAACTACACCATTTTTTGTAAGTCACTTCATTAAAATGTGAAAAAGTTTAATTTTATTATTCAGAAAATAACACCTTAACTCCCTACACCCCATTTTGCTTTTGATTATTATTATTTGCATTTCTTTGGTGAATTTTGCATTAATGAAAATGTTCCTTTTCAATTGATCATACAGTTTTAAATAATACCTGCATTTGCCTTTCTGCATTGGAGTGGAACAAAAAAGTTCTCCCAGAAAAATGGTTAATTATTATGGAAATAGTTGCATTTTAGTGTTGCAGCCATAATAATTATAGAAAAGAAAAGAAGTGATGTGATGAAGCCACACAGTATTTGAAGGGAGGACGTCTGGGTGGATTGATGGCCAACAAAACATTTGATTTGATTTTTATTTTCTCCTTCTCAATGGATCTGGATCAGTTTCTTTTAAATTATAAGACACTGCACATTTCAAATTCCCTTCTATGTCTCTTAGCAAGATTACACAATAACTATCCTAATTTGATGAAATGTGATGGAGAGTTAGGCATAGCCAAAAAACAAACAAACAAACAAACAAACAAAAAAAACATAAAATTTGATTGCAGGTCCAAAACATCTTTTTTAAAAGTGCACAAAATCCTTGTAGTTATTATTTACTTGTTTAGTAAATGTTAACCCTTATCCAAATGAACTCTCTTGATCCAAAATGCATTTTAACATGTTTGCAAATTAGGTCCCGAACTCAGTTTACAACTGATACACAGTTTAAATAGCAGTGATGCTTTTTTATTTTGAATATAGCTGACAGCTATTTTTATTTGTTTGGCATGAGAGGATGGAATTCATCGACGATCAACATTTTGCTACTGATCAACCAAGAAATAGAGTTTCCCAAATACAAAATTGCCAAGGATTTTCTGTTGTCACTAAGTTTCTTTCCTGTTCCTTACTAAATCAATTTACAATTAAGATAAATTATTCAGAGCTCCGCCTTAAGGAATAATTGCAGTGCTGGAAATGAGCTGGAATGATATTGATCTCCATCTCCCCCATTAATCCTTATCAATCCCTTCAATTACTCAGCATATATTTTCAAAACTAACTGAAAAAGACCTTGTGCCATCATGTGCAGAGTATGATTTGAATTTCAAAGATGAGACCTTTCATGCAAACTGCAAATCTTTGAGTCTATTTAAACATATCACATTTGCTGTATTGTTTAGCTAACTGCATTTGGGAAGTTGTGCAGATTTTCTCAGAAGTCTAAAGTTCTACTGATTAAGTACTCCTAAAGTTTAAGAATTGGACAGCATTATTGCATTATTAAAAGACTGGGTATTGGGAATATAGTGACTAACCATCAACTTTACTACTTTTTAAAATCTGTGTGATATCTCCGACAAACCTCATTCCCAACTGGTTCTATTGTTTACAGTCTCAGGCAAAGATAAAGTGTTTCCACCAGTGACAAAATGACAGTCTTTTGAGTCACTAAGCGTGCACTTAAAACGTTTTTCTGATTTTCTTCACAGTCCTTATCAAAGCATGGGTCTCAGAATTTCATTTCAATCAAATACAATACAAAAAATAGCTTTAAAGAAATTTGTAGCAGTTACAGGTACAAAGAACAAAGCATTTGTCTTGGATTCCTCCAGCTAGAGAAAGAGAGAATGGCTTTGCCATTGTTTGTGTTACATTTACACACACAAATGCCTCCATACATTTGCTGCAACAATGTCAAGGAAGTATGAACCTATTGGTCCTGACAAAACATATATACAAGTGAGGGGCAAGCAGCACATGGGAAGGTATCACCTCAGATATATGAAGAAAAATAAAAGTTATGACAGCCTGCCTGGGAGAACCCAGGGTAGAAGCAAAGTCAAAAATATAGTCATCAGTTTCTATTATTGTGGTGTTCTTGCTGCTTTTCAACAGTGTTTGGATCCAGCTGTAGGGTAATTAATGGCCCAGGTCAGAATGGAGCAGATGAAGGCCAGCCAGATGATAAAAGGTGAGGGATTGGCTCTCTGGCTCTGCAAGATCGAAGTGACTTAAACGGTTATCAGCCCGCAGATATTGATATATTTCACCTGGGCACAACTGACGTGAGATGATTCACTGAGAGCTGCATCCAAGGGAGGCACACAATGCTTGTATGTCACTATGGCTTTATGGATCACAGTGCTAAAGATCCTAGAAGTTGAGCATTACCAGTGTGGCTCTAAAACATCAGAATAGGCACATTTTGACATGTTTAATCATAATAAGCAGAACTTATGCGATCACCAGCATTTCCATTTGATAACTTTCTAGACTGAATAAATTAAGCAATGGATGAGTCAGAATATGAATTGAGTTTATTCACTCTGTTGCTGATTGATATTTAGCTGTTATTTTATTTTATTAATTTTTTTGTATGTGTGATTTTAACTCACACTGCTGTGTTCATAAGAGATCGACAAAGGTGGTCTTAATAAGGTCATGTTACAGTGGACAGAATGCCATCACCAGCTGGAAAATGCTTGGCGATGGTAAGCCAGCACTCTGTCATTATTCACCTATAGTTTTAGTGACTCACAAGTGTACAGCTCTGGAAGAAATTAAGAGACCTCTGCAAAATTATGAGTTTCTCAGATTTTGCTATTTATAGGTATATGTTTGAGTAAAATGAACATTTTTGTTTTATTCTATAAACTACTGACAACATAACTCCCAAATTCCAAATACAAATATTTTCATTTAGAGCATTTATTTGCAGAAAATGAAAAATGGTCAAAATACCAAAAAAGGTCCAGTGTTTTCAGACCTCAAATAATGCAAAAAAACAAAAGTTCATATTAATTTTTAAACAACACATTACTAATGTTTTAACTTAGGAAGTGTTCAGAAATCAATATTTGGTGTTGGGTGACTTTATGCCATTCCTGGTGCAAGAATTCAAGCAGCTCA
>VUQI01046989.1:0-10000 GCA_015106735.1 Paratilapia polleni | reverse complement strand
GTCATAACTTAATACAGACAGACATCTCAAAATATCTGCTTAGTACTAATAGAAAGTGTCGTGTGCAGACAAATAATGACTCAGTTTAAAATGGCTATAATTTATGTGTATGTTGCTTTCCTGAGATTTCTAGCCATTTATTCATTCGTTTTTTTTTTTTACTCAGATGCCAACTCAGACTGTGATTAATATTTCAAGAGACATGGTGAAAAAAACTTGCCTAAATTTATGCAACATTTCCAGCATAGTTATGGCTGAAGTGATGACTGTTGAAGAGGTGTAATTATATGTACACCGAGTATAAATGTAAGGCAATTTATAAAGCAGTGTTGGTGTAAAATATAAGCTATCCACTGTGCAAAAAGCCACATCTCAAAGACTAGCAGTACACCAAGCTAAAGGCCACCATTACATGGGATCACTCCAGTTCTCAGACCACATCCATTCTGGAAAGTATGTTCATACATTCATTTTATACATCGCAGGTGTATCCAGGACCACATTTTGCCATGATGGCATGCAAACACAAGGAAACAGACAGAATCACAAGGTGAAAATAATACCAGCCATACTGTCATGGCTGGTAAACATCAACAATACATAAAAAAACAAACAAAAAAAAACAAAACAGAGCTACAAGCTAAAAGAAAAAGGTTTGAAATATTATACAAAAATATACTGAGATTAATATATTACCCATTAAAGACACTTCAGAAAATTAACACATACTGCTGTTGTCCTCCTGTGGATACACCACCCACAGGAGGGGCTGTAGGGGTCCAGTGCAATGCAGATCAGGTAGCTGTCAAAGGAGGCGGCCTTGAGGTCTGATCCACAGATTCTGAAACTGGTTCTTGGGACATGCTCCTGGATTGGGAATGAGTTGCTGCCCTAAGTGGAGGAATTCAAGTACACTATATGGACAAAAGTCCTGGACCGCATCTCTTAATCTTTGAATTCAGGTGTTTTTAGTCCCATTACCACAGGTGTATAAAATAAAGCACCTAGCCATGCAGTCTGCCTTTACAAACATTTGTGAAAGAACGGGTCGTTCTAAAGAGCTCACTGAATTTGAGCGTGGTACTGTAATAGGATGCCTCCATTGCAACAAGTCAGTTTGTGTTTCTTCCCTCCTGGATATTCCCCATTCAATAATAGTGGTATTATTTCAAAATAGAAGGATTTAGGAACCACAGCAACTGAGCCACAAAGTGGCAGACCACGTAAAGTTACAGAGCGGGGTTGCCGAGTGTTCAGGCACACATTGCGTAACAGTCACCAGCGCTCTGCTGACTCATTAGCTGCAGAGTTCCAAACTTCCTCTGGCAATAACATTAGCACAAAAAATGTGCACCAAGACCTTCATGGCATGGGTTTCTATGACCAAGCAGTAGGTGTAATGTGTAGTCAGTCCAGTACTTTTTGTCCATATAGTGTATAGTGTTGGGGTCTTGTTTATGAGCGAGGGAAGGAGGGAGCTGGAGATTAACCAACAGATTGGTGCAGATCTGCAGCAATGCAGTTGCTGTACTGTTCTCTTGTGGTGAGAGATCTGAGCATGAAAGCGAAGCTGTTGATTTACCGGCTGATCTGTGTTCCCACCCTCGGCTATGGCCACGAGCTGTGGGTATTGACCAAAAGACTGAGATCACCGATACAAGGGGTGGAAATGAGCTTCCTCCAGAGGGTGTCTTGGCTCTCCATTAGAGACGGGGTGAGGAAAGGCTCAGAGTAGAGCTGCCATTCCTTCACATTGAAAGGAGCTAATTGAGGTTGTTTGGGCATCTGACTAGGATGCCTCCTGGATGCCTCCTAGGTGAGGTGTTCCAGGCATGTCCAGCTGGGAGGTAGCCCCAGGAGTCCAGAAGTTATTTTATATTACTGATTCAGTCCTCTTGAAATAAAGAGTAAGGATATATAAGTTCTCACTTGGAGAGCTACAGGGTTGATATCATTGTATCACTGGGAGGATAAGGGGGTACACTGTATCATTTTTTACATTGCTTCAGCAAACAATGTGAAATAAATGTTAATTAAAAAAACAATGGAGTGTCACAGGAGGACTAAGTGTGACAGGAATAATGATGATTTAAAGGTACAGAATTAATTTAAAAATGCAGAAATTATTTTCAGATTAGCAAAGATGGAACCCTAAAATAGGCAGTATAAGATAAGCCTATTCTTTGCCGTAATCATTTCCATAAAGAAAGTCACTTACCAGTAAAAGGCATACATGACTAAGGCGTTCCCAGTAATACCCACTGTTCCAATCACGGAAACAACGAAAGCAATGACGTAGTGAATGTGGTCCTGGACCTCCACCAGCTGATAGAACCCGTGTTCTGCGTCCATTTCTGTGACTTCAACCACACAGATGTCAGCATCAGTGAATCTTTGTGTACAACAGTTTCTTTCAGACAAACACCATATTCAGCTTTGACCGTCTTAACGCTCCAGCAGAAATTATTGTTATGATCAACAACCACAATACTGTATGTGGGGCCAAAAAGACTGCAACTGCAACACTTTATCTTTACTTAGTTACCATTCCTTCACTTTACATTTAATTTAGTGGAGTTCTTTTATTTTTGCATTCTTTAGAAATGTCCCAACTAAGTATATTCACTATTTTCCCTTACAAAACCTGAGGAAATCCATACACATCCTACCAGCTTGTATTTTGAAACTTAACTCTGAACTTAGGTGGAGCAATAAAATTGGGTGGTGCATCTGTAAGTTCTATGGAAAAGTCAGAACTGTTGTTCGGTACATTGTACATTTATTTGGTTTATTGGATATTACAGCGAGTATTTTGTGGCTTTTAAACCAGCAGATTATGGATAACTACTGAAAAGCTTTTTTCACACTATAGTGCTAAAAGCTTTAAAATACACCTGAGCTAGTTTAGTTTTTCAAATAGCATGCCTCTGTAGATGTCGGTGTGTTGGCCAGTAAGTTTACAAGTGTTGTGTCAAAGTCTATAGATAGAAATGAAGTCTGTTTAGATCAAGGTAAGGGAAATGCATATCGATAGGAAAACAGATCTCATTACAAAAACAGTTTTTATTTTATTTTGTATAGATAGGTAAGGTCCACAGAAGATCAATCCTCTCAATTTTGGTGATTTTCCTGTTTCCTGACAGGCCTTGAGGTTTAGATTTGTCTACACATCCATTTGGAAGATTGTTTTGATATTTTATGTACATATTCATTTAGATTCATATTCAAGTCGTGTCAAAATTTTAATTGCACAAATTGAGCTTAGTGTTAGATCAGGCAGGCCATGAAGTCATGCTCAGTCTCAGTTCTGGAGGTCAGCTGATCTCAATGCCAGACCACATCTAACTCACATAGGACATGCTGTTCAGGCTGCCCACAACTGTTACACATCTCCATGCTCACCTCCACCCCCGCTCCTACCTTTCATGCAATGTCTGATTTAATCAACGGCATATCCATCTGTCATTGATGCCTGCTTTGTTATGTGCTGGGTTCTTGCTGCAGCTCTCCCTGGTTTTCCACATATGTGTGTGGAAGTGCAGGGTGTAGGAAAACAGAGCCATACTGCCAAATATAAATTTCTCCAGATGCAAATAATTCTATAATTCTTCTGACTATAGTGGTCCTGACTGAACCAAGGAGCTTCTTGGCACCCTAAGCTCTATCATTAGATGCTGATCTTCTTAAACTGAGCAGTTTAGAGTCACTGCTCTATGTTTACTTTAAAAAAAAAAAAATCAACTTGAATCATTTTTTATTAGTTGCCTAGTTTTAAAAACATTGCACTAAACTGTGATCATAAACATTATAACTGCTGAACATCAATGCATGTGTCAGTGGATTTTGTGAGCAGCAGGTGTTAGCATTTAGCTCAAAGCTACACTGATCCTAAGTATAGCCTTAAATGTTTTCACGCATCAGGTCATGTCATTGTTCTTAGCTGTCCTTTCTTACATTTAGCACACAGTAGGAAGTAGTTTGCTCCATGTGCGTTCCCACTAAATACTGTTTGGTTTAGGAGAGGATGCTGCTCTGTCTCACACTGGCTAAAATCATTGCACTAGGACAGACTTTGTAATAGGGAGCATGCAGGTTAAAGACAGTTTATTATCCAACTGCTTTGGACATTTCCTCTCTCACATGCATCTTTGTTAGTCTCTAGAAAAGTTCAGAGCTTAAGTGTTCATTTGAAAACTACTTTAGAGAAGGCTGCAGACTTTTAGTCTGATGTGTACATCAGGGGGCCCGGTGTATTAACGCTCGTGGTGCTCCAAAAAGGGGAGATTATCTTCTTCTCAGGGTTACAGACCAGATGTTCACAGGTTTCTAGAGGGATTCAAGGCTGATATAATAGGGTGGGCATAAAACATAAGACAATAAATATTTAACTCTGGCCTAGCACTTTATCTTGTTTGGGTTGCTCTGCTTTCGTTTTCTTGGTCTACACTGTACATTTTGAGACTTACTGACCCCTGTTTAATCTCTTAAATTCTTCTTCTTCTACCTATGATTTAGTGACAGGAGAAGTCATGCTATTAGCTCAGTGTTTCCTTTACAGAGTGTTTGGACACAATCTCTTCCCTAAAACACAGGGAAAGAGAGCTCATTCCTTTTCTAAGAACACCAAACTTTATCAAAAATGCATTTTTTTTTTACTTATATGCCCCACAAAAGCCTTCTAGTTCACCATATACACTGACATGACATGACAGACTAAGAGTATATAGTTTATACATTCAAAAGGTTTATGACACCGCATTATGAACAAATGCCGTGGAAGAAAAAAATATTTCATGTCTGTTTGATAGCTGAGGTTTGTAGAAGCTTAACATGTTTTTTAATGCCAAAGGATTGCTTTTTTGTAAATAAGAAATATATATCAAATAGATGAGCAAGTCAAGGAATTTCTGATAAAACAGGGCTATATTTTGTTAATGTAGTGGAATTAGAAGTGCATGTGCAATATTAACTGTTATCCCTCTTCTGCATAAAAGGAAGAAGTTAGTTGCTGGTGCAACTGACGCTGTATTGCATTAATAATTTGTTTGTTCAAACTCAAGAACATTGTGTCCGCTGTCACACTAATCTGATCGAAAATGAAACTGAGTGATGGCACTCACTCATGGCTGTGGTGAGTCTTACTCATAATGCATGTACAGTTACAGTATGTAAGTAAGTTGCTATGCCCAGTATATTGTCTTTGCAATGTTTTTGCATAAAAAAACATGTACAACTCCTCTTAAAATCTACTAAATGTATCTAAATTTTGTAAAACGATAGAGCTGCATTTTCTTTTGTGCTATTAAACCTATATACATGATCACAGACATGCCGCAGAGTGAGTGGAGTACACATAGACATGTACTGTATGAAATCAACACAGTGATCTCTTGCTGTCCTCAGCAAAGCCTTGTGCGTCAAAGGAACTTAGAATTGCCCTTTACTTCCCCACATTAGGCATCAAAGCATTGTTTCATATGAAAGGCTCAAGTACCATAAATTTCATGCATATCTGATCAGTGCTGAACTTGCATTGTCCGCTTCATGTAGTGTTTTGAAAATATTGTTTTATTTTGCTCCTTGTGGACATTTTTGCTTGTAGATATACAAACAATACATCTAGGGAATCAGGGTCCCTCCTGACATTAGCTGCATCTGCCCTAATTAATTTATTATTCATGAATATTTATTTATAGGAATGTATAACTGTATGATATGGGTAGGATTTATTGCAAATAATCAACAGTTGATACGAAAATTGAAGATCCTAAATAAGACTTAAAATTTACTGACTGCACAAAGGAAGGAATCTCTCTGTACTAACATAAAACAAACTTGTAGAAAAAGAAGCTGAAATTATGTTTATTTTAGCAATATCAGCAACATCGATTTTTGTGCAAAAACAACTGAACATGCATCTATTAAAATAAATACATACTTCATAAAAGTTTGCTCCATACTAGTCATACAAAAGTCATTGAATTAACAAAACATTACTTTACCTTCTTCCAGAAAGTCCCTTTGTTCTTTAGGGCAACTCTAAGGCAGTGAAGCTATACAACATATAATGGTGAAAAATCTTCAGCTTCTGCTGCTGTCAGTGCTCGACAGAGGATGAGAATACCCAGAAGGGCAGAAAGCAAGCAGCAGCACACTGACCCAGCCTCCACTGCTAGCTCCCCATCACGCACAGCTCTCTTATGGCAAAACACATCGATCAAGCCAGCGTGTGCATGAGGACGTCCATGTGCTGCTGTTCATGTGGCTGGTGTGATCAGGTCAAGACATTACACGTGACAAATGTAAAATCTAAAACCTTATGTGTTCTCCAAAGTTGTTTTTTCTTTTTCATTCACATTAATAACTGCATATCTAATTGCCTTTGCTAGAGGCACAATGTGAGCGCCACATCCAGAGCTGTTTACAGAGGAGGTGAGGAAGTGACACAGCCCAGTTCTCTGTTGCGTCCCATTGAGTGCTTTGAGAATTGTGGAGAGATGTGTTGTGGTTTTGAAAAGCACCAGACCTTTTACAAAGTGTCCCTGCTCATCCTTGTGTAAGGAGAATCCTAGGAAAACCACTCGGATAAAAGCCTCTCAGTGTTTCATCATCTCATGCACAACTCCTGTCCATCTCATATATATACCTCTTTTCTTCTCTGTGGAGACTCAGTCTGGATACGATCTAGCAAAAAGGAGGCTAAGCCTTTCACACTTCTGGGTCACTGCACTTCCTAGTGAAACCTATCAATACATTCCAGTTTCCAAGCAGTTAGCTTCACCATAATAAACCTTTACATAATACCACAGGGAGCTGTTTCTTGCCCTTTTGGGGGTTTTTTTGTCTTTGTTTTTTGGGGGTTTTTTTGTTGTTTTTTTTTAGTTATTCTTTGGTTCTTGTTCAGGTATTTGCTCAGTCAAAGGATACAGTTGTGATGACCAGCTGATTCACTGGGAATGCTTTTAGCATCTTCGGTACAAGGCTTTACTGTTCTCGGCATGTAGATGAAACAAAGAAAGCTTTCAGTAATTCTGTCTATTTAATCGAAAAGGAAAACATTAATGTTTCCAAGTGATGGATTTCCAGGAGGGCAGCTTAGTGTAAACATTCAGCTCACTGAATCAAACACAACCTCATTGTTGACTGGAAATTTTTAAGGTGATTTTTGTCCAGAGAGTGAGCATCATTACAGCTATTTTAAACTGGAAGACTCTAATGTACTGCCACGTTGTCCGACTTCTCCATGGCACAAAGGAAGATGCTGCACCTTGTGAGTGATAATCATTAACACTGTCTCTGTGTAGACCAGGAAGACAGTATTATGCCTAAGGTTGGTGCCTCCTCAACAGCTGAGATGACCATAAAGCAGCACATACTCATGCTGTAAAAAAATGTTTCTGTGTATTGTGGATGAAAAAGCCCAACTAGGAACAAGGGTTGGAAATTAACAATAGCTGTAAACTGTCTGTGTAGCACATCCATTTCATGCTCTGTATTAGAACTATGTTAAACTGCATTGTCCCTATAAAATAAAAAAAATAAACAAACTACTTGTTTAAGTCATTCTAGAAGAGATGGTGAAAGGGCTGTTTGCTTGCTTCTTTTTCATCTGGTCAACCCGCCACAACTATCAAACATCTAATTACTGTCAAAGCAGTCTGTCACCTCCATCACCCCCTCCAAAGTGTGAAAAACACCAGAGTATCATGCACAGTACATTTTAATGAAATAGTTTGTACTTGAGAATTAATGTGCCTGAGGTTTTAGATATAAACTGAGGTCTATAGGATAAAATTGAAGATGATCTGCATGGAAGAAGTTTCCTTAAATTGGTCTAAAAATACATTAAGGGTATTGACTCTAATAGTATTAGAATAAGTATTTGTAATCCTGCTATCCATTTAAAATCTGAGTTAAGGTAGGTATACCCTCAAACCAGCTCCTCAATCCTGAGGAGGACATTGCCTTAATTTTATTGCTGTTCATGCCTAAGTATAGAAGTCTTATTACATCTAGTCAGGTTTTCTTATTTTTAATCACTGATAAAATTGCATCCCCACCATTAAAAAGTTGTACTCTATAGTGTCTGTTCAGAAATGATTTTTATGTTGCTTTTATGGCTGACACTTGTCACTGGGTTTCTTGAGCCAGTGTTACTGCATTAGATTCTCTGCCAAGTTAGTTGCATTTTTCTACCCAGTGCAGTCCACTTTGCCCATTAACTAGATATAGAATGGATGCTTCTGTGTAACAAAACTGGTGCTGTATGTTTTTTCAGGCACTAGATGATTGTTTTAATCTAGAAGCTTTGACTTTTTTTTGTTTTTAACAAGTATGTTTTTTTGGTCTTTAGTAAAACAAATAAGGATACGCTTTAATGGGCATTGTACTGTGGCATTTATGAATTGCATTTGCAATCTGCATGTGATGTGTTCTCCAACAGGGACCCATGATCCCACACTTGAGGATGTCAGAGTTACTCCAGATTTTGACTAGCTCTGTAAAGTGCCAGTTGTGCAGTTGCAGAAGAGGATCGTCTAAGCAAGCTGTTCTTCAGCAGAGTTATAATGTATAAACATGTGAGAACAGAGGGTAAAAAAACACATCCCCTTTTCACATACATTTGGTGTTCCACAAAAACACTTTGTGCCTGCAACTACTGTAAACCTCATTGTGTTAGGGAAAACCCTGTAGTCGACTTGGCTGACTGCTATTTTTCATGTTAGTAACCTTAAATTATTTTTCACATTACCAGCAGAGGATTGTGGGAGGTTATCTGTGAATCAAAGGCCATTACTTGGAAATGACTGCTCAGTAATATTATGGGTTTCTACAGACTTGCTCACAGGAATGAGAGATTATTAATAAACTAACCCCAGTGACACAAAGAACTCTTTCATGAGCTTTAATGAGGCATCAATAAATTGTAGCTATTGGTTGTATTACCAAATGTCATTTAGAGTGAAGATCACACTGCTCATGAGTGTTTATAGATATTCTAATAATGCAGCTACACAAGCCCCTTTATTATGATGATGATGACTGACAGCAAAGTTTTAGATTTTCTATACAGGGGAGCATAGAGGATCAATGATAATGGCCATACCATGTGGACAAGAAAACATGAACATGCACGATGCTAATCATTTATAAATGTCTTTAAAATCAGTACTGCTGGCATTAGGCTTAGAATATTTAGTTTTATTCAAAAGGATTTCATTAAGCTCCTTTAAATAACTGTTCAGGCTGCTTGTATTGGACTGCTTTATATAGTAGGTTGTCTACAACATAAGCAATTAATTATATTACTAACTTCATTTACCATACAGGAAACCATTTACTATGTGGGGAAGCAAAGCAGAGTGCTAAAACTCAAGTGTACAGATGAAAGCTGCGTTGTTGAACAATATTTTCAAAGCTATGTCTCTATCAGCTATTAGCAAGATTGAATTAGTAGTTTAATACAATATGTTGTATATAGACTTGTACTTGAGCAGCATTAGAAGTTGCCCCCACCAATTCAAGTTTTCATTCAAAGGTGGTTGGCATTGGGGGTCACCGACCAGTCTCTAGGCCTGTGTGAATGGGGCTTGTAACATTCTGCTTCCTCACTGTGATACATTTGCTCCATTTCCTCTGTCTCTTCCTGTTAGCTAGTGGTTGCAGTCTAAATAATATAAAGTATACCTCCCATGTCCCTCTTGATGACTGCTTCATCCATTAGTACCAGAACTTTTTCATGTAATTAAAACACGCACTGCATTTGTAGGCACTCAAGGTATGTCTTTCACATATATATTAAACAAATATGTAGGACTGCTTTCTTGCATTTGCGTAATATCTCTAAAATTAGAGGCATCCTGTCTCAGAGTGATGCTGAAAAACTAGTTCATGCATTTATTACTTCTAGGCTGGACTATTGTAATTCATTATTATCAGGTTGTTCTAAAAGCTCCCTGAAAAGCCTTCAGTTAATCCAGAATGCTGCAGCGAGAGTACT
>VUQI01046988.1:0-27250 GCA_015106735.1 Paratilapia polleni | reverse complement strand
TCCACAGAATATTTTCCCAAAAGTCTTGGGGATCATCAAGATGTTTTTTGGCGAAACAGAGCCTTTATATTCTTTTTGCTCAGCAGTGGTTTTCATCTTGGAACTCTGCCATGGATGCCATTTTTGCCCAGTTTCTTTCTTATGGTGGAGTCATGAACACTGACCTTAACTGAGGCAAGTGAGGCCTGCAGTTCTTTGGTTTTTTATTGTGGAATCTTTTGTGACCTCTTGGATGAGTTGTTGCTGCACTCTTGGGGTAATTTTGGTCGGCCGGCCACTCCTAGGAAGGTTCACCACTGTTCCATGTTTTTGCCATTTGTGGATAATGGCTCTCACTGCGGTTCGGTGGAGTCCCAAAGTTTTAGAAATGGCTTTATAACCTTTTCCAGACTAATTGATCTAAATTTAAATGTTATATGTGCTGATGTCATTGGAATATCATTGTTATTGTCTCTAACCAGCAATCATACAAAGCATAAACAAGTACAGATACATTTTCTCCAAACCTGCACCAGGATACATATCACTCGGACAGTGATCTAAGTTTAAAGGACAAAGCTTCTTTGTACAAATAAAAACCTAGCTGAAAAAGAACTGTGGTATATCCCACTTTGTCTAACATGTTTTACATGTCTGTGTTGCTCTGTATCTGTATCCTTAAAGTAATATGTGGCAGTGGGGTTTTTTTGTGCCACTTTGCTGAGCTTTACATCAAACAGTACTTACTAACCTGTGCAGATCATGTTGGAGATGGAGCTAAAAAATGTTTGAAAATCAGATACTTCAATGGAAATTACCACAATACAAAAAAGAAACAAGACATTGGAACCAACTGAGTCTACACATGTTAGTAGAACAGCGAATACAGCAGATCTTACATGGGGAGTTTATTAGCTACTGCCTTAGTTTCATGAGACAGCTAGATAGTGTTGTCCCTTTATATAATACATTTTGTTACTCTGAAGAAATGTCTTCACGCAAACCAGTATACCATGTTCATATTTATTTGCAGTTTACATCACATATTGCTACCTGGTGCATTGCGGAGTTAGGTAGATGGCTGCACATCAGGCTGCATCACAGGCTAAGTTCACTAGCACAGAATCCAATATATACAAGAATCAGATATATTCAAGACTTTTCTGACAGTTATGAAGAAAAAGACTCAATTGGTTTGGACTGTTGGTTAGTGGAAGAAAATCAGTGGTTCATTTTTGTATTTAAGGTCCGATGTTCTGTTGACCCATCTGCCCACCTGAACCTTGTCATATACATAGATTTTGTCATTTTAGATCATCACATGACATCCTTTTTCTTCCTTCTCTCAGAATTACTAAGGTCCATAGCCAGCCAGTTTATTACAAGCATATCTTGTGCTGTTCTTCTTAGGCAGACACAGATTTACTTTTTTCATTTACTTTGTGGTAGGAGTGATGGTGTTAAGGTTTGCCTTCTTTTATTGCTGAATATGGCCACAATTTGTTGTGGTTGCCATGTTTACACTTCCCTCTTCCCTTTATTCACTGTGATAGAGAGTGGTGGCTGCAGTGAGGAGAACGTTTGAAGTGGAGATAACTTAGATAGATTTGTTTTACTAACAAAAGATAAATAAACTTTTCCTCAATTTGCATCATGAGGATTTAAGTGTCAAAAATTTTCGGAGCCATAGCAAAGTACAAATAAAGTTAAAACTAATAACATCAAAATGGATAGCTTGACACAGGTTATGGAATCGTTTCTTAAAGGCCTATGAAAGGCCTTATACCTTTGACAACAACTTCTTTCAGGGAGCACAAACACACGATGAAACCAAATCACATTAAACTGGAGAGTTTTTGTGTATTTGCCTTGTAATTATACTGTATGGCAGCAAAACATCATTTTTTAAACCTAACATAATTTAGTTGTTTCCTTTCATGTCTTACCTGATCCTTTTTTTCCTCATGGAACAACGGGTATTTTCTGTTTATTTATTGTTTTGTAACAGAATCAAATGTTTGCTGAGCTCTAATCTTGGGATAATGTAAAATAATGCATGCTCTCAAAGAATAAACACAAGTGGGATAACACAAAACTTAATGACTATGTTTGTCAGAATGTGCTATTATACTTATTTTCTGGTCGGTGTGTAATTGTGACTGCTGGGGTTTGTGGCATTTGTTTTCGACTGGGTTGCACAAACATGAACCTACAGAGAATTGTAGCCAGCGGCGAGATGGTTTGTGACTCTCAGCGTGTCAGTGTGTTTGTGTGTTATGTGTCTTAGCAGGTACAGCTTTGGTTACTGCAGTGCAGACCTTCAGGCTCGTGTGTGACAGTTGAGATTTGTAACCCTGCTCATCTCCACAGACACAGTACAGTTTGAATTCACCACAATTTGATTGCACTCCAAAAAAACTCTGTATTGCCTTTAGTCTGACTGCTGTTAACCGATAACACTACTGACTTTGTATCCCTTTTGTACAATTTCTCACTGTTGAAGTGGGAATTATTATCCTGATATGGTTTTCACAGCATTTTTTACCTCTGACAAGAGTGTAAATATCTGCCAACTGGCAAACTGATCTCTGCACCATCATTTGAAGTACATCTGGACAGGACACAGACTAAAAGTCAACATGATGCACAACAGTAATAATAATTTAAGAATTTGGTAGGATATTGTACTGATACACTTACAATGATTAAAAAAATGAATAAAACTTAATGGCTGCAGTGTGAAGTGTGTTACTTAGAAATTTCTAATAAAATTCAGTACAGTTATTTCAAATACTTTATTGATGCTAGTAATTACTTAAAACAGTTTCAAATACTATGACTAGGTCTCAGTAATAATATTGGAGCCTTTCAACTTTTTACTCCTTACAGAGTTGTAAACAGTTTGGGCAAATGGTATTGTAAGTAAATAAATTTTTTTTTAAAATTGTATCTGTTCTGTTATAACAATTTGTTATGAGTATAGTGTTTACATTAAAAAAAAAACTGAACCAGCAGGCTGTATAGTTTATTAATCAAGTGGAACCTCTTTAGTTTGCCTCATTAAAAAAAAAAAAATCTCTCTATCCTGGATAGATGCAATCCAAATAATAGAAACTCACTATCAAATATTGTGGTTGCTGATAGTACATAAAATTACACTTTTCATGTAGTCTCACTGTATTATGGTAGCACCAGCTGCTTCATTTGGAATAGAAATATAGCGATCAATAACAAATGTATTATTCTGATACCAGAATAAGAGATACTGGTTAAATGAGCCTTGTCAGGAACAAACTGAAACTTTAATGTCAAACCATCACACCTAAAACTATTAACAGCCAGTATTATTGCTGAAGTTACCTTGTTCAAGTAAGAAAGACATGATGGATCAAACTAGCAGGTGTCTAAAACCACATATAGTAGAACACTGTATAACATCAAATCTATAAACTTCTTTTTTTTTTCTGTGATGATATTCAGGTGTTTTCCCTTCCAAAAAAGAAGTGTTAATTCATATAATATTTTGCCTCAATGTGGATTATATATTTACTTTACCTTAAGGTCTCCACAATGAATTTATCCATTTCACATGGCCATGGCTGTCACTCACTGATATATACTTAAATATTGGTAATTATGCGTGTACATATACAAATTCAAGTTCAAAGTGCTTTATTGGCATGAGAGTTTTTTTAAACCATATGACCAAAGCATCAAAATACAATTTATAATAAAATAAAAAGAATGATAAAATGACACAAAGATCAATACATATATTAGGTTGTGTTTGAGAGGAGGCAGTTAGTCTCAGTACCATCTGATAAATGCTCTTTCAGAGTTGTAGTTTTTTCCTGTTGATGAAATTACCTCTTAATATTGTTTTACTATATTTTGAATCTTATAAATAAAATTTTTTAAAACAAGTTCACATACATTAGGCTTTCTTATGGTTTTGGATTTTTTTTTTAACCACTGAAGCCAAGTCGGCAGAGTTTCAGCACATCTTTCCCTTTCCCCGAATGGAACAAGAACTGCTCTTATACCTGCTATTATTTGTAAATCAATTTCAGACCCAACTCGACCTGTTAATATAAGATCTAACCTGAACAATGATTAAGGCTCAGAGCTGCTGCTGGGCAGGATGGCTAATATTGTGGAGGTGAAAACACTCTTGATGTTTACAGTGGATTGCGTTCACTTGTGTTCTTCTCCTTCTTTTTGCTGCTTTATTTGTTCATTCGGCACAGAAATACTAGTTGGAGGGTATAACTTATGCTTATACGAAATCTTGTATAGTTTGTATAGTTTAAACACTTCTAGCACAGTGTAGATACAATAATTACATAACACAGTTTGGGTACCTTCATTAATTGTTTAATTTATTATTTCTTTAGAGAGAACATTGAGCTTTAATGATGGCTTAGCTTGTGAACTTTTCTGAAAACTAACTTGTCTTCAAAGGATAACAGGACTGTTTATTTTTTTAGACAAACAGTGACATTTTGCATACAGACTCATATCTATTTTTTTAATTTAATACATTTATTTGTATTAATGTATTAGCTAGTCTATAAGAATTGTTTGCAATAGCTATTTCTGCAGCTGTGCACCAACATAGCAGCCTGTTTATTCTACTTTTGACAGTATATGTAGGACGATGGATATAAATATTTTGGCTGTTCTATATATTTTTTTTTTTACTTGAGGGCTTTTGTTCTTCTTCAGCTCAGCTCTCTCCCTCAGTTTTGTTTGCTGTTGCTTTTCAATGGCGATAGAAGGACCTTATGTTCATTACTGAAGCCCGCTCCACCTTCAGGTTCAGGTTCAATCTTAGTATGCAGACATCTTCATGTCAATATGATGTTTGTCACCGCCACTTCTTTGGTGTGCACTCAACAGACAATGTTTGCTATACAAAGGAACATCGAACTGCTCCAAGCTTTTGTGCGTGTTAATAATTAGCTTTGAACACAAGTACCAAGTATGTAAATCGTGTTTAAATGACAAAATTTGATTTGGCTTTAATGTTAAAGACAATATTGGTTTCTAGGCTAGAGGGAAATCCGTCAAAAGTGCCTTACTTAGTTTTCAAGATCAACAGAGATTAAGAACATAAAGGTTGTTAACATGTCACAAATAAAGGAGGGGGTGAAATTAAGCATCATTTGCTTTTAGCTTAAGTCAAAGAAGTGGAGCCAGTGAGCAATATTCCTAAAAAACATGACTTGGAGCTTGTAGCTAGCGGCTCATGGGGATGGGTGAAATTAGAACTTGAACATGTTTTAAAATAGCTTAAAGTTAGTTAAATTGACCTACCAATCAGGCTCAGTCAGTCATATCTATTATAGCCTATATAGTGACTATATCTAGCTTTGTTGAAGATGCTCTGCCAAAATTATTTATCAAATTGGCTCATGTTTGAAATTTCCACCTTTTGAAGTACATTTACAATGATATAATGGTGCTTTTCGGCTGCTCTCTTGCCACAGCGGGTAGCTCCGCATGTGGTGACCCCTTGTGACAAGAGAGCAACCGAAATAGCTTCATAACGGTGATTTTGGTAACTGAAACAAATATGGACCTTTATAATGGTGAAGTCGTAAATCTGGATTCCCTACTCTAGTAACCTCAAGCGATCATGCTGAGTGTATTGTGTTCATATTCTGCTAATAACAGCACATATCCCAGAATGTATACCTGAGAATGTACAACAGAGAATGAATGTCTCTAATGTAAATGGAGACTAGTGAAATATTCATGTTGCCATATGTGCACAAAGCAGTGGGAGAGATAGGAGTGAAGAAAATAGTACAGCAGAGTAAGAAGGGAAAGCAACCAAACAGAGGAGTATGAGTTTCAAAAGTGACAGGTCCATTACTTCTTTCATCCATTAATAACCAGCCTGGTCATTAGTGTGAGAAATGAATCCAGGCGCTCACAGAGACAAACAAACACATTGCTAATCTCTGTTCTCAAACAGAGTGTCAATAGCCCGACATAAATGAGGGGAATGGAAAGCAAGCAGAGAGGTCAGGGTGGTGACAAAGAGGAAAGTATACAGAGAAGAAAATACCGTAAAAGATTGTGACAGACAGTTGAAAAGCTGACAGGGATGTCGGTGTTTTGTTGCTGTGATTCATAAAAACTGGATGTTCAAGATATCAAAATGGGGCAATGTAAATGAGTGAAAATAGGGGAAAAGAAAGGAAGAAGAAATTAAGTGGCTCTGATTTCTGCTAGAGATTTTTTTTTCTCAAAGTTTGAACAATGACGGCTCTGTTATTTCCATCATCTGCGAGGAGCCAGCTAAGTCATTAGTGGTAGAAATGAGTGTTTGTGGCACAGAGACAAACAAACACAGCACTGATCTCGAGTCTCAAACAGAATGCCAATCAACAGTTATGTGTGTTTGCGATGAATGGTAATTAAACTGTGAGAAGGACAGAAAGAGAAAGAAGTGGTCTGTGGTATGTCCTACATGCCTTCTTGCAGCATCAACTCCACAGTGAAATCAACAAATCACATTTCAGAAAGAAATGCCCCTTTGCTCTCTCGCCTTCACCATCTCTTCATACTTCTTAGCCTATCTTTCAGTTGTACCTTTTTTTCTGTTTTCATCTTGTTTTCATCCTTTCTGTTTTCAGACTCACTCTGTACACACTTCCCACAGGTCTTTCTTTCTCTTCCTTTGTTTCTGAAAAGGAGAATCATACAATAGTACATGATGGGGTACAATAACAGAAATCCTGCTGATGGACAAGGACAGAACCGTCACATACACCTTCTGTGCCTGCAGGCAAGCTGGTTGGGTGTGTCTGTGTGTGTGAACGCCAATCGATGGCAGTAAATTCAACAACAGATCCAAACTAAGGCTGCAGATGTCGCTTTCTTTATAAGATGATAAATGGAAAATATAAAACTTTATTGATCTTCATGTGGACACTGGGGTTTTTGCAGTATAGAAAGTAATATGCTTAGACCGAGAAGTAAAATTTAAAGCAATAAATTCAATGATGCAATGCAAAAGGAAAATGGAAGATAAAATTTTATGAAGGTATAAAAATATAAAAGCAAATGCAACCAGCTATTTTAACACATCAAAGACAAATAATGCTAGTGGAAATTATTTTTTAATTTGAAGTTTCTTCAGGCTTTCTTTGCTTTCGTTGGCTGAAAAATTAGGCCAGTGATTCTTTGTGGAACATAATTTTAATTTCCTGTTTTATAGTTCCTGTGTTTACATTACTTTAGGGGTCATGAATTAACTGCCTGGGGGCTTAAAACTACTTCTCCCCTCATCCTAAACCTTAGCCTAAACCTAGGCCAAGTATTCAACCTAAAATGTAATCACTGACCTTATTATGGGGACTTACTTGAACCCCCCACAATGTGAGATTGTAATTAGATTAATGTCCCCCTGGTTCCCCAGTAGTACTAGTGTGCCACACACACTGAAATTACTTCCCACTCAATGATGATGTCCTGAAGGCCCAAACGGTGACAAGCTGGGATGCACGTAACTGAGTACACACTTAGATACACACACGCTTACACGCAGCTGCACCAAACAAACACACACAAATGCAGAGCTGCTGTTTTGACCTCTTCGATTGTACTGCTGAGCCTGTATTGGATTTGTGTTTGGAGCCAGCAACCTGCCCTATTACTTTGTTTTCATCACATAAGCTCACACTCAGACACACATATAGAAAGGTGTGACCAAATAGCTTTTAAAACATAAAGAAGTGCAGTCCTAGCACTGAGTGTGATGAGCACTTTATGAGTAGGAGGAATGCAGTATCAGAAGGTGGAGCTGGAACGAGTTTCAAGATAATGGCCAATCACATTGGTTCCTCTCGGCCACTTTAATTGCAGCAGACAGTTTTCTAATGAGTTGGGAGGAGAGGCCAGGTCAGGTTCTTGTCAGAGAGAAAAAAATTCTGTGTGGCGGTGAAACTGCAATTATAGTAACTTGTGCCTTATTAACACTGTCTGTTTTTCCCGTTAAATTAAGTGTTTAACACATACAGTAGCAGTTCAGTTGTTTATGTGTGCTTTGTCTTACATGTGCCTAGTAATTCCACTCTTGCAAATACTCTGAGATTAGCAAGACTTTTCGGAGATATCCTTATAATAATTCGGCTTGCATGACAACTGGCAACATGACTCATAATTTGTCTTCTAAATTATGACAAATTTAGAGGACACACTACTGTGGGAAGTTTTATTAATAATATAAATATTCTGCCTGATGGAGGTCAGGATGCATACCTATATGAAGTGTCCTTTTCTACAAATAATTTCACACTTTAATCTTGAATCTGCAAAAAAAAAGTTGCAGTGTTTTACAATAGTGTACACAAACTATTTAGATCTTGGCGCTTTGTAAATAATTATCAAATTACACATACTGTTTGACTGCAGACAGAGTAGCACCTTGTTGCTATATAATTGCTACAGTGTTCAATGAGCTGAAAGGAGTGTCATGTGGAGGAGGTTTAAAGAGTTGTTGATAACATAATTTGTATGAATTTGCCAATAATCTCAACCAATGAAAATGCTAATTGAGATGCACTTGTTGGAAGATTTTTATATGCATATTTAAACATTAAAGTCAGTAAAAGTGAAAGCAACAAAGGCTTATATAACATACATATTATTTTGTTGCTGTCTTTGTGTGTGCCCATGCCAATTAAAGCTACAAAAAAAAAAGCTTTGTGCTTGTATTTGCATTAAGAGGTGCAAGCTGTAACACAACTGCAATTTCATGGTAAATGGAGAACTGAAAATACACTTTTATGCCAGATTTGCATAACCTTCGTGTCTGTCTGCCTCAGTGTAAAATGTTTTATTTAAAACCACAATTTGGCCAAGCATGCTTAAGCACAAAAGGACAAACTTGCCAGTGCAACCAGTGAAAGCAATGTTGCAACTGTGTTTGTGTTACTGTAATCTTTGTCTTGACGGGATCTAGAAGTCTAAGTAAGTAAGTTATGTTCATCAAAAAATCTGGAGTCATTCCTCTTTGAATGTAACACACTGTTTCCTCTTTCTGCATTTTATATTTTACACTATATGTATTAGACCGGTGTCCAAACTGATTTTCATGTAGGGCCTCTCTATCATCTGTATGTCTGCCTGCTTGCTGTGATGATCCCATATCAGCCTCTGTGTCACTGGGGAGCCTAAGGCCTTGATAAAAAAAATAATTTAATCGTGGTCTTTCACTGGAGCCTGTGTGTGTGTGTGTGTGTGTGTGTGTGTCTGCGCGTGCGCTGGTGTCCTTTGCTGTCCTTCATTTTCAAATCACTTGGGTATTGCTTGAATCATAAATTCTAAAATAAATGAAAATGGATGAATACAAAATGAAAAAAAAATCCCTACTGTGAATAAAGAAACCTTGAAATTACGGTATTACACAGCAAATTCCTCATTCACCCCCTACAGTTATAGTTCCCAGGCTATTTGGTGACACTTTTATCTAACTGCGCCTTGATCTCTGACCTCATGTGAGGCTTGCTGGGAGCCTCACTTTGATTTGCTTATTGTTCATCTGTTGCTGTCTTCTTTGACAACAAAAACTACAGCAGTGAATCACATCCATAGTAGATCTGAGAGCAGGAAAACATTCAGTTAGTGTAACTACACAGACTTGGGTGGAAATAAATCACTTTGTTGGTAGGTCTAGGGGGTTTAATTACCACTAAGCCTTATGCAATACCAGCTACTAATAGTCAACAACATGTAATAAGCTGTGGTTGCGGCCAGCAAGATCTGAACCCCGGTGATCACAAGTAGCTTTCCACAGTTGCACCACCTGCCACATGGTCAAGCCAGCCTGGTCATTTCTTGTGTTACTAACCCTGCACTGAGCTCAGATGGACAGAAACTCACACAAAATTCTTCAGGGATTAGGGTTATCGTTCATCACAGTGCCAACAAAGAATATTGCTATCAGCAACAGGACATACTCCTCTCTTTTTCCCTTGGCACCTGCTCTCTAAGCAGCTCAAATCAGCAACTGGCAACCAATCAAAATGACAAATGATAACATGTGACCATGACATTGCAATAAGTTGCAGTGCGTCAAGCTCGCTCAGCTACTGAAGAACCTAGATTTTTTTGTCAAGTAAACTTTACATCAAGAGGTACATTTTATTGGCGGACGGTTACACTAATGAACTCTGATGTAACACCACATATAATATTGTAGGGTCTTTACCCACAATATAAAGTGCCTTGAGGTGACTGTTGTTGTGATTTGGTGCTATATAAATAAAGTTGAACTGAACTGAATATATTAGTCACATGACTCCATTACATGAAAAGATGTTGCATTAGGGTTATTTGCTTAAATAGCATAGCAAGTGCAGTCCCTTCTTATAGTTGATATCATTCTTGACTGACTAAGATATTTTTAGTTGGCTGATGTCTGGAACATTTTACAAGCTGTATTAGAGTAATTACAGTTAGTGTAAATGAGTGGAATTTGGTGGTGAAGCATGTAATGCCCTGTGATACAGAAGTGTAAAGTTTCTGTTAACATCAGGTTGCCAGTTATGCAACCACATCTGAATGTACGGCTGTACATCCTTTCCATCTTCTGTTGAAGTCTGCTGTAGTACTTATAAACAAAGGCATTTCTTTTAAAAGCCCGTGTGCCTCTCTGATGTCCTCCTGCAGTCCAAAGGCATGAATGGAAAGGTTAAGTGGTGATTCTAATTTGGCTGTAGGTGTAGATGTGAATGTGAATGGTTGCCTGCGATGGACAGGCAACCTGTCAGTCCCTAAGCGGTTTAAGAGACGTATCGGTTGCTTGTGGGTGTATGTTGCGATATATCTGTATTTGAATCTGTATTTGAAATATGCATCCATAATGCAAAACATGACTGCATGATGTCGTCAGCCTGCGGCAATATGGAGCTTAATGTGTTGTCTTCCAGGGAGATAAAAGAGAGCTCAATGACTTATCTACACTTTTAACAGTGCACTCCAGAGAAATGACAAACCCTTTCATCCCTTAACAAATCCCTTTCTTACACAATACATGCTTAAATTTTGGCAAACATTTTCAGATGGTTTTTGACACAATTTTTGTGTCTGTGGTATTGAATGATTCAGTATTTTCAATTTGTACAGCAAACCTAGTGCAGTTGTAACTGAACTTTAACCTCTGTTGTCAAGTCTTGTTTTCTAAATTGTTGAGAATCTGTTCTTGAATTGTTTCATCTTAAAAGTGTATTGTGCTTTATACGGTCACACTGGGTTACAAATTTGTTGAGACTAAAGAGCAGGCATGCTGAACCTTTGACCTATGAATGTGGTTGAAGTGACAGTTTTGGCAGCCCAGCTAGAGGAGAGTTACAGTAGTCAAGATTCAAGATGATAAGAGGTTGAATATGTCAGCTGTGGGTTGGGTAACATCACACTTGGCAGTCTGGCCAAGACTCACTGTCATGTTGTCAGTGCTGATGGAAAGGTCTTCAAGGAGATAAGACTCACATGGGAAAATAGCAGCTCAGTTTGGCAGCCCAGGCTGAGATTCAGGTGTTGGGAAGCATCCAGCTCAGCTCAAAATGTCACCCAGACGGACTGAGATTCCACCTCATAGGACAGAGAGTTATCAGCACAAATGGGAAAAAAAATGTTGGCCAACACTCAACCACTCAATTTTAAAAGAAAAATGTGTTAATGTAATCTCATAAATGTGGTAATACCAACTTTGCATTAAAAAATATAGAGCAGAGGTGGCAAACTCATTTTAGCTCATGGGCCAAATGAAGCCCAATTTGATCTCAAGTACAACTGATCAGTAAAACCTTTACATAATAATCTTAAACCTTATTTATTAAAAAACAAATAAACATATAAATAAAAAGTCAGCTTTTTTTCTTTTAGTCTTAAGAAGTACAAGTACATTCAGACAACCCTCACATTTAATGAACCATCCTTTTTACAAAACAGATGATCAAAGTCCTGAAATGTCTTAAAAAAATAAGTGCAATTTCAGTAGTATCCTTCTGCTTCTCTTTCAGTGTGTTGTCATAAAGAACACCAAGACTGTAAATCAGACAAATGCATTCTAATGGCTCCTTGGCTTAAACACCTTCCCTCAGTGTGGTGTGGTAGGCTATGGGTAACGTTTATCATTTAGAGGGCTGTAAGGGTGTTTTTACAATTACGGTTCATTTACTCTGGTCTGAATGAGTTGAGAGTTTGTGAACTTGTAGCTTTTTCCAATGGTTTGGTTTCTCTTCACACAGAGAAAACTCAAAGCGAACTTCAAGCAAATAAAAATGTGTCACTACAAACCACGTGAGAACATTCAGTCCGCTTATTGGCTAGATGTGTCTGGGGTAGGAAGCAAAAGTAAATACGGGAACAACGTGTACTCTGGGTGTCTGTGGTACTATGCCGCATCCCAGAATGCAAAGCTCTCACCATAAACAAACCGTTCTGGAGTTTGTTTGGAACCGGACCGAGAGCACCTCATCCAAAGGGTCCAATTACCGCGTTCACAACTGCACAAACAAACCGCACCAAAGGGGGAAAACGAACCAGAGTTAAATTTAAATGGACTAAACAGCAAAGGTGTGAAAACTAAAACTAACAAGATGAAATTAACAGTTCAGACAGCCACTCTCATGATGTGATCCATTCATAACAACTTGCAACACAATGCTTCCTGGTGCAAAATATAGTAAATAATCACAAAACTTATACCATCATTCCCTGCAATTTTCACACTTTACAAAGCCATCCAGTATATATTATCATATTGGATAATTTGGTGGGTTGGTTCTGACCCACAAGTTATACGTATTTCTGACACTCTAGCTATCGAGCCTCACAGAGATATTGACCTAGATGTAGATCCATATGCAGTTAGCTAAATGGGTTATCGTGCTACTTTCTGAGTTGGTCAGGCTCACAGATGAGAATTTCATATAACTCATGCGAAGAACCTTTTTTATTTGCAAAGGTGTATCAGGCTCAGACAGCCTTCATTGACTTTCTGTACATATTTTGTATGTGACTTTATCCTCTAGCATCTGTACAGCTGAAGTGGTAAGTGCAAAGTTTAAATGACAGATAGAGTCACAATGGCCATAAAATTCATAGGAAAATATGCACCAAACTGTAAAATATCCACATTTTCATTACGCGCAGCATCTGCTTAAGCCATAACCACTACATACACAGAGAAAAATGTTTACCAGACAACAACAGCAAAAAATCCTTTCTAGCTATTGATATTTAAATATTTATTGGTTTTCTTTGCCTTCAATGACACTAGACTGACAGACTTTTGAAAAAACTTGTTTTTATTTCTTGAATAAAGAAAAAACACACCTGCAGCAGCTATGTAGTGTTTTAGTAAGATTTGTATATCTAATTCTGACTACATATGAGCTTCTCTTTCCCCTAATAAAAAAAACTTGTATGACAACACTAGTACTCTGACCTTTAACCTCCATCTGAATGTCCAACTCTTCATCTGGCTTTCTCTTAGCAATCCTTTATTACCCATTCCTTTTAGTATTATATTTCTCCCTTACTCTCTCACCTCTGCAACCCTTTAATTTCCCAAATTCTCTTTCACTGCTGCACAAGCATACATATTTTCTCCTCTGCATATTCACACAAGCCCTTCGTGATAACATCACATTTGAAAGTCTTGAAAGTCAAGGAAAAAAAAAACATCCAGCCTTAAATTGGAGATAAATACCTTCACATTCATTCCAATTACTTTCCCATTCTACTATCAGCTTTTTGATTAGCATCTCTGTCAGCGTTATGATTATGACGGGGGCTTAGTTGATCATAACTGTTGTGGAGATGATGATGCTGATTGTGTTTGTGATTACTCTGCTTATTGACTGTGGCCGTGTCACTGGCACAATCATTTATCGCCCGTAGCTCATTCTGAGGGGAATTTGCTTTCTGCAGGAGACAACTGGGAGTTTTAACTAGTCCAGACATGTGGGAGATGTAAATCTGTGTAAGGGTTTTGAAAAAAGGATTTTAATTTAGTCTATGATTAGGTGTGGGGAAAAAAAATCATCCTTAATAGCCGACTTGCTTTGTTATTAGGTAGAATAAAAAATCAACTTGAATTATTGTTGTTTTGTTTTTATTTTTTAATTTATGTAATTTAACATGAGATTACTGTAGCAGCTGTAGCCGCAATAGATCCTAAAAGTAAAAGGTTAGTTGACATTAGCCACCATTAACCATACATGTTAATATGAGACTAGGTAAGACATAAGCAATGAAACGGGTGGGAGTATTAAATTAAGCAAGGGTATATTTCATTGCTTATGAATTTAGCATTTCATCTGTAGTTGGATGATTGTCCTGTTTCATTATTCCAAAGTGGCATGGGCTTGCTTACTGTCCTGTGCAGAGGGAGTGATTCAGAAATAGAAAAAGTCAAAGGCAGGAGACCTGGGGAGGGGTGGTGAGAGAAAAGGCAGAGAAATAATCAGACAACAGCAGCTCCCTTACAGAAAATATTCCTCTTGTTTCACACATGACGCTTTGTGAATTGGGTGTGAACAACTGCAAGTGCACTCCTCCAAGAAAGGATTTATATGCTCACACAAACAAACACATAGGCAGAGGTTAAGGCATGTAATCACAACAACAATTTGTGGAGGAAATGAAAGCATAGTCAAGGAAAACAAAGGCGAAATAACAGTAAATACTGCCTCTGTATGCAGAAGCTCAAATCTCATTTAACAGCAATTAAGGAGAGACGGCAAGAAATGAGGAATATGAGGAAGAATAGATGAAATGATAAATAGATGCATTTTTAGGAGGGTTGGGTCTGTCAGCTGGCTTTTCAGAAGGGAAAGAAAAAGAAAATGACAACTAGCTGTGGAAATGTGTCTGTAAGTGTTTTCTTTTTCTTTATCGGCAAACATTATAAAGTTTTCCCAATGACAAAGATGGAAAAGAACACCATATCTCATCATACATTCTTTGTAGCTTTTATTTGATGAAGAGTCTGTGGCTGGCACACCTGACAGGTCTACACAGCACGTTACAGTCCTTGTTTTGAATGTCTGTCTAAGTGAATGATGTAGATCTCGTTCATTATTCCCAGCACCTCTCTAAACACATAGGACCTCACAGAACGGCTCCTGACTCAGAGTGCTTCAACCAAAACAAATCTGCAGGGTTTCTAGAAATGTTATTAAGCTCCTCCATCACCCTTACTAACTAAATCAGTTTCAACAGCATGGCAGGAAGAGCGTGTGAGAGATGTTGGAGTTCCTTCCGCACTTCACCACATCTCAGCCAGAGCAGGTGTAAAGAGCATTAAGCATATGAATTTAAAGATCCACTTAGGGCTCCTCTGAGGAGTCACTGTTTTAAGTGAGGGGATTTCTTCAAGCCTCACTATCTACTCAGTATCTTAAGCATGACTCTCATGTTTTCACTCTAATTATGTCGATCTCGTAATTACACAGAAAGAAAGAAGGATTTTAATAGAAGCATTAAGGCTGACTTGACTGATCTAAGTGGATATAAAATGGTGAATAAGCTGCTGAACTCTGTTGCTGCCGAGTGTGGAAATATGAGGTTTTCCAGGGAGCAGCTGGTGAGATTCAAGTTGATGGCGCGTGTAAAAGCACCTCCTCTGGAGTCCTGCTGAAAGACAAGTGACTAGACTCATATTGTGGTTCAGAACTGAGAAGAGAGAGTGAAATAAGATGTTTGACTCATGCTAGCAAGTTCACTATCGTTGTTTAAGAGGCAATGCAAAATTCTGTATAATTAACATCACAAATGGCTGAAGAATTGATACATGATTTTTCGGGTTAGAGCACTGGCTGGCTATTAGCCTACCACCTGGAGAGAGTTTAGCTACTGTGTTTGGAATACATCAATGACATCACAGTTACAACATTCTGAAATCCAACACTGCAGTCACAAACAGCTAGAACACAAGTATGTTGGTTGCAGCTTTCAGCTTTAACTTAATGAATCAGTTTAACTATGAGCAGCAAACACACACACCACATCTGTATTACTTAAATCTCTGATATGTCAACCGCAAGGACAGTGCACCCTTTTAAGGAACCAATCATCATACTGGTCAGTAAAGCTTCAATTTACGTTAAACATGTACAGTACGCCTGGCACACAGCATGTGCCATCTTAAAACAGATTTTGAAAAAGAAAACTCAGTATTTAGTGTCACCAGTGAGCAAATCTCTATTTGGCTAATAGCACATGGCTGGTGTAATATTTCTAGTGACAAGTTAACTAGAAATGCAACAACTACAATTTTCTTGGCCGATTCTGACTTCCTATTTTTTTCAAATCTGACCTGCCAATACAGATTTTTGACAATTACAATTTTCTTTCTAATAACTATAACTGGCAGCATATACAAGCAAAAATCAACTTTTCTTCAATGCAAAATATTCTTTTCATTAAAAAAAATAAGTTATTAAATTGTACAATTTCCCTCAAACTGTCATAAGTTACAGGATCTTCCCTCACTTACACAACTGAAAATAAAGTGTTCTGCTACTGGATAAAGGTACAAATAATTAAATGAAAATGAATCACTATACACCCACCTTTACCTCACATATTTTCCCTTACCAAACAAAAGCAGATGGAGCAGATTTATATAACAAAAGAAATGTCAGGTACTTACCTCATTTTCCAGGATGTTTATAAATTCACAGGATAGCAGGATATCGACCCTTTTCTCTTCTTCACTCGTCTCCATAATTTTCCTCGTAACTGCTTTGATCTTTTGCTCATACCGAGGCTGCTGGCTTGTGGCCGACTCGGAGCACTGGATAGCTTTAGCTTTAGCCCCTTTGCCTTTGTTAGCTTCTTTAAAATGTCCATGTTCAGCTGGGTGAGGGTGATTTTAAGTGTCTGATTAGGTTTGTTGTTATAAACGTTTTCGTGGTGGACCCCCCACAGTTTACTTTGGTGAACTTTGTGTCTTCAGTCACAGTAAAATGCTTTCCATAGTAATGACATGTTAGCTTGGGGCTATGAGTTTACGCACGCATGGAATGGACAGGCTCGTAAATGGACATAAGTGAGGCTGACTGCCCGGTCACTGGTCCGGGCCGAGAACACTAGAAATCAGCCGATTCCAGGCCCTGGCCAGTGGATCAGTGCATCTCTAACATTAACAGATCCGATTGAATCAGGCTGATTGAATGGCTGTGATGATTCAAGGTAAAACTAGATATGGAGACACCCATGAGTCTGCTTAAAAACGGTGGTTAGTGAGCACTACTTAGGCTACACACAGATTGCAAATGTAGCCAACATCCCCTTTCACAAATGTTTTTCTCTAATAACTACAAATTAATTTATGTTCCAAACTGCACAAGTGTGGTGTTTCCTTTAATGACTTAAAAGTACCAATTAACAGGAGAGAAAATGATCTCATGTTGCAGGTTGCAACTTGCATGAAACAGGCCCCACTTGTCCCAAAAGGCAACGGCAGCAATAGCACACTGGTATAAATTTAGCGTGTGTTTCAGAGATGGAGTAACATAAACAGGC
Organism: Paratilapia polleni; assembly: GCA_015106735.1. NCBI lineage: Eukaryota > Metazoa > Chordata > Actinopteri > Cichliformes > Cichlidae > Paratilapia > Paratilapia polleni. The sequence goes on along the minus strand of VUQI01046988.1, from coordinate 9,721 downwards.
TGTGTTTTGCTTGTGTGTTAGAGATCTCATATGGTGCACAGAAGAAAAGAGATTTATCTCCAAACCCTGGTGAGTGCTTGCAAGCTAGCACTGCTGTTATGTTTTCTGCTGACATGTGCATCAGCATGAACCATGAGATGTTTGGTGAACACATTTAGGAGTGAGTTTAACAATATGAATACTTTTAAATTAATATTTAGAGAAAAATTTATGTGTTTAGGATTTGGAGGGATATAATCTTCCTAATCAATTACAGCTATTAAGGGGACTGGCCACACTGGATGTGTCATTCCACTGTTTACTTTGCGCATAACTTTAGGATTATTGTCCTAAAGTTGACGGACTACTAAATATGAAATTGCTATGACTCCTACACTACTATTGTAGTGCACTGATGTCAACATCTTCAAATGAATGCTGAAATTCAACACTCTAAAGTCACTGTTACATTTTAAAGACAGAATGCTGGAGTCAGTCAAAAAAGACCTTAATAAAACACACTTGTCTTTACAGTATATGATCATAAATGCACCCAAAAGAAATGGGTTTATATATGATCAGTTACTGTCGCAAATCCTTGTCTTACCTGTAAAGGGTAAAATAAGTCTTCCATCAAATGGTGAAAGCTGAGGGAGAACACTTCTCCCACGAGGGCTCATTAAATTTGATTTAACTTTTGTTAAATCAGAATAAAGAAGAAAGACTTTTCTGTGTCATTTTAGATATGCCTCAGAGTTACAGTAATATGCCCCCACCCGATACAGTTGTGCATCATTTGGGGTCTGACAGAATATAATAATTGTAGTGAGATTATTGTGTCACTCCTGCAGAGGAGTGAACACATCAGCCAGTCAGTGCACTGATCACCCAGTTGGAAGGGCCAATCCCCATGTGGTCTTGTTAGGGACTTGATGTTTGTTTGCTGAGAGAGTTCAGATAATAGGGGTTAGTATGACAACATGTTCTTTCTCCTTTCTGTGTGTTAGAAGACAACGATTGGTTCTGTACACACTGTTCCAATATGCAAAATGATTTCATCACATTAAGTGAACAGAAGGACACTGACCAGGCCGTCCCCTTCTTCTCCAGCCTTTGGTAGAGCTCTGTATTGTTTGAAATAATTCAAAACAAGTGCCAACATTGTATTCTGTAATGCGTTTTGGTACCAAATGCCAAAAAGATACTTTGCTTGTTTTTCTTTAAGCCTGTTATATTCATTTAGCAAAAGAACCCAAAGTTCTCACAAGTTTATCGCTTCCTTAATATAAGAACATGCACAATAACTTAACCTAACTAAAAAAGTCCAAATTAACTACAGGAATCTGGGCGGCATGTTGACGCAGTAGTTAGCACTGTTGCTTGGTTTGAACCTCTGGGTCGGATGTGTGGAGTTTTAAAGTGTTCTCCCTGTGTGGGTTTTCTCTGGGTAATCTGGCTTCCTTGCACTGTCCAAAGACATGGATGTTAGGTTAATCAGTCTCTGTGATGGACTGGGTCTTGTCCAGGGTGTAACCTGCCTCTTGTCCCATGACAGCTGGTTTTCAGCTCCCCCCTTTGACCATCAGTTGAATAAATAGTTAAGAAAATGGATAAATGGATTTCACATGTGTATAGTTGTCCTTCAGTTTGATTATTAATTGTTTATATTTGGTTTTTTGAGTCAGATTTTGATGTTTTTTTTAACCCTGTGATGAAACGGTATTAGGTATCATATAGTGTCATCATAACAGCTACTATATGTACTGTCATGGTCCTGGGATTTTGACATTGAGTTCTTGGATTTTGTTAATATTTTGAGCTTTGGTTCCAGGTTTTGATTTTATTATTTTTCTAGTCACTTTGAGTATTTATGATAGTTGTGGCTTAATTTTGACTTTATTATCCTGGTGATGAGTTTTAGGTTGTATTTTTGGTTCATATCTTGATTTTATTATTATTCTAATTGGCCAAAGTTTCTCTGTCTGTGCCTCCTTTTTGTGTATTTTATGTGTTAATGGCCTTTTTTCTCTGTTTAGCAAACTAACCTTAACACTAACTAATGTGTCCAAAGAGGAAATATTCTGCTGCTGCTTTTGAAGGAAATCAGGCTAAAGGAGTGCTCCTCATACCTTTGTTCAGGGTAAAATTGCTGCAGTTTCTATTAAGTTAGAAATATCACTGGCCTAATCATGACTGCACTATCCACTGATAATGTTTTGTTGATTTTAGAGGTGGAACTAACATATAACTTTCCTCAGTTAATTAATAGTCAGTTCATAAAACTTGGAGTAATAGTGAAAAATAGCCATTGCAATTTCCTAGACCCCAGCATGATGTATTTGAAACACTTGTTTTGTCTTACCTGCAGTCACAGTGACTGTAATATAAGACAAAGAAAGGCAGTCAAAAATTCACAAATGAATATAAGATGAAGCCATATTTACTTGAAAATTTATTTAAGCGATTGATTACCCAAATATTTTGAGTTATGCCAATAAATTAATCAATGGTTTGATTGTCGCATTGCTGGTAAATTTACTAACAGTAATTTAAGATTCCATTCTCTCAACAAATACTGATCATGTCTTAGTTTAATAACGATGGGATTTATCATATGGACTTTTATTATTTTGTCAACGCTGGCAGTAAGTTGTAGACTGTATACCATTATTTTTGAGGTGCTCTTGTACCAGATTTTAAATAATAGCAAACACACCAGTATAATATAAAGAACTAAACTCTATTTTCACAAACTAAGCAGTACTCTAACAAAACATGATGGAAAGGAGCCTTCGAAAGTGTTGACAGAACAATAAGTGATGTATTTATCCTCAAATATGAAAGGATCTAGTGCATTGTTTGTGCAGGCTTTCGTTTTGAAGGAGTGTGCTTATTGAGATAAAGATGTCTGTCAGCACAAGCAAACCTCAAGTTGCAGTTATCAGCTACAACATCTTAAATCTGCTACTGTGCTTGCTTCATCTCTCCTCTCACCGCTCTTCTCCACTCAACCTTTTCTGTGGTTTTTATCCTGCATTCCCCTTTCCGATTCATTCTCCTTCTCATTTTCCTACATCAGCACCTTTCCCTCCTTTCTCTTTGTTTCCCTCACTGACTCTGTTCCTGAGTAAGCCTTTTCAACTCCCGTGAGACTGTGTGAAATTAGCTTCTGGCTGCTGGGAGTCGTAGAGCTGTGTTGTGTGAGATGGTGGGGGTGTCAGTGAGTAGTACTGGTATTCTTTACTGCTAACTTTGATCAGACATAAGGCACACTGCTCTTTTTCTGTTGTGTTGCAATGTAAAAGCAAAGGGGTACAATAGTTGTCCAAAGTACTGTCCTGCTTAAAACCCATTTTCCTTACTTCAAGCTGCAGTAGTTCTGTAAATATAGCTGTTGATATAGCTGAGTTGTCTTACTGTGGGTCAGTCCTTTATTTTGGCTCTATGCAGTGTTGTTTCCTGTACAGGATGCACCCAGTGGTGATAAATATGACAATCAAGAAAAGCCAATAGTGTTTTTGGTGCAGTTTTCCTTTGAATGATGTTTGCTTAAACACACCAAACCCTCTAGCAATTTTTAAATAAAACACACAAATAAGGCCTATTTTTAAGTACATTCTTTATGATTATCATACTGATAAGGGGGTTACTTATAAATTGATCTTTGAATGTTGAATAGAATTACTGTGACATAATTTTGAGCTATGTGAAATCTATTTTGATGTATTTATTAAAGAACATCCGTGCTGAAAAATTAAGCTGTTGCCAATCAGACAGTTTCCAGATAGTATTACATGGTGGATCAACATCTAATGGTACTTTTCTACATTCATAATTTCATCAGTTTTGACAAGATCCCCAACACTACTGGCTGAAATGCAGCCATAAACCATGACAGAGCCTCCACCATGTTTTACAGAGAGCTGCAGACACTCAGTGTTGTACCTCTCTCCAGACCTTCTACATATTGACAATGATTTTCAGTCCAGTTCTTGTGTAATTTGGGATATGTCAGCCTTTTCTGCCCGTTTTCCATCCTTAAGAATGGCTTCCTGACAGCCACCCTTCCACTGAGACCATTTCTGATGAGGCTTCAGTGAACAGTAGATGGATCAACTGAAGGGCCAGATGCATCTCTCAGGTCCTGTGTCAGGTCTTTGCTGGATTTTTCCCTATTTCTTAAGGAGTAACTTTCAGATACTGTTCATGTGCTGTAGATAGATTTTGTAGGTCTGCCACTTCTTCTTTTGTCCTCCACATATTCAGTTTCATCATTTTTTTTAAGTACAAGGTCTTTAATTGTGGCTATACAGTTTTTACTGTAAAAAAATTTTAGGTGACCTCCAGGAAAACCCACAGGGTAAATAATCCAGACTTCTATCATTTTAAGTCCCAAACCAACAAATGTTTATTTTCCATTCACACACAGCAAACTTCAAAACATTGTGGGAATTTGTCTGGGGCTGTGTGTGGATGCTATGTCTGCATGTAGGCTATTTGACTTGTGTTTAGTTTGGCAAAGCCTCAGAGACAGGTGAGTATCAGCACAGCAAAGGCATGCACATAAACACCCATGCAGTAAGCTGTAACAGCTCCTTCCCATGGGCTTCTTTTGAACTTTCTACTGGCGTTTAGTCTGTGAACACACAGGGAAACAGTATAAAAGACAGAAAGTGTCAGAATGAAGGCAAATGACAACGAGGTGGAGAAAAAGGAACGTGGAAGAAGATGAGCACAGGACTCCTCTGACTGGTTCAGTACAGCTCTAACATCTTAAGGGAGGAGCAAACTCTGCAAACTCACAGAGTAGAACTGAGGAAGAAGAGAAAAGGATTAAACAGAGCAGAGTAATGCACTTGGAGTAAAGAAAGGGCATTTATCTCTCCGTCCTCCTGAGCTCTTCCCTTGTTTCCCCAGTGGAGCAGACAGATAAGAGGGTTTGTGTATGATTGGCTTAACACTTGGCCCTTTGCCACTGCTGTGCTATCACTGTGGGATACCAGCAGGAGCTGAGGGATTCTGTCAGATGGGATGGTGTTTAAAAAAGATTGGATAGTTTTGTACAGCAAGTTAGCTGACTGAATTTGAATCAGCGTATTTGAATGCTGTGTGTGAACTTGAACTAGAACATGCACACACAGATGTAAGCCTGCTATCGTGGTCCCTTTCGTTCTCTTTTTGCATAATTTCCTCGACTCTTCATACATTTTCGCCGTGAGACAGAATAGATCACCGTTTATGGTACTAGCTCTCTTTGAGAGTGAAAAAGAGAGTTGCCATATCACTTTATTATGACTGTTGTAAACTTTTCAATCTTTTACTTAGGAACCTTTTTGCAGCCCATCGATGCAAATGTGTGGAGTCAGTTACTGCCACTGTGTCTTTTTATTACAACAGGTTCCCACTAATGCAACAAATTGAAGATCTAGCCAAAACCAAAAAAGAGATTGTTGCTCTGCTGCCTATTCTTTCTCTCTGTGAATTCTGCTGTTCCTTCCAAATATCACTTTCTCTGCCACTTTTACATAAATTATTCAGCTTTGGGTATTTAGATGTGGTGTAGGCAACCCTTCCAGAACACAACAGAAGCAGGTGGGCTATTAACAGCTTACAATTTTCACTCTAAAGATATATATCAAGCGCAGTGGTGATATTAAGGCAACAGCTGTGAGTTGGAGTAGAAACACTGAAAAATTAAACAGAAATGATCACAGCAAGGTGTTAAGAGAATTTCATCGAGCAGCAGAAGAAAATACAGCTACGACTTTGTTTTTCACACCAAGGAGAGTTTATGGAAGCATGGCAGACCGTAGCAGCAGAAGTAATTCATCATCATCTAGCTTATGGCTGTGCACTCACTAGTGGAGCTCACTTCACAGATAAGAAAAATCAAAGGACCACACAAGTTGGGCACCGATTGCAATTTTCTTGGCCGATTCAGTTTTTCAAAAGCCTGAACTTATGAATTCTCTTCTCGGACAATTCTGTTTTTCCTTTCTTTGTAAGCACTAACAGGTCACACAATCTTTAATGGAAAATTAAAGATTGTGTAATTAAAGATCACCAGCCTATTGATCTGTGCATCTCTGACCCTCACTGAAAACAATCTGCTCAGACACACTCACTGATGTGTTGAAACAACATATCCTTTAATGTTTTGCTACCTGTTTCCTTGGAAAATGAAGGACAGCAGACCCGGTGTCAGACTAATCTACTAATATGCTTTCTTATTTATTATTTATTGGACTGTGTCCACCAGCTTGTATCTCCCCCAGACTTAGATCTATGTTGACCTCGATATGCCTGTGAGCTGCTTGTAAGGCTGACACGGTGGCTGCTCTGACAGTCAAAAGTGACTTGGAAACAGTAACATGACACTGAGCTAGGCACATGGAGAAAATGCCTGAATCACAAGCAAAGTCGTTTAGAGATTGTGTTTTTTTCCTTGTCAGTTTCCTTCTGCCTTTGCCTTGATCTCATTCTCCTCTGTCATTGTGTTTAACACAAACATGTGGCTCAGCCTTTTTCCTTTTATCCTTGTCACTTACTGACTCCGACAATTTTTTCGGGCAGTCACTTGTTCATCCTTTTACAAACTCAGTGAAACTTCACAAAGCTTTAAAAGTTGGCACATACTGTACCAGACAGGTAGACATAATTGAAAAAAAAAATGCATATTTGAACAGCACCAAAATGAATTTAAATGATTAAAAGATAGCCAAAATTAAGTGATTATTGCTAGAGAAAGAAATTTACCAGGGAAAAATGTCAAATGGTTGCCTGTTCCACTTTCTGAAATCTCAGAATATGCTGCTTTCCTCAGTTTTGTATTGTAAATATCTTATAAAAACAAGGAAATCACTACAAGTAAATTATGACATGTTTTTATAACTTTGAAATTTTGAAGATAGTACAAAACTGAGGAGAAATAAAATAATGAATAAGGAATTTATTTGAATTTATTTGCTGAATTTAGCTTGTTCTCTCTGTGTGATATAGCCTTTGAGTAAAAGATAAGAAGAGTAGTGTTTGAATCAATTTATTTAATTTTGTGTATTATATCTCCACCTACTACAGACAATAGGATTGTCACAATACTAGAATTTCAAACTCGATACCAACCATACCATTGATACTCAATACCATTTTAGATAAAAAAGTGGTAAATTAAGAGGATTTTTTTTTCCATAAAGGATAATAATAACATCAATGACAACCTGCATATATTATTGCATATACATGATATATACCTTACAGTAACGTAACTGTAAAATGCAACAATATTTTAGGTTGTCTGAGGTAGTGCTGTGCTTCTGGTGACTTGGCACCATATTTCGTTGCTGGTCAAATAGAGTTGGTAAGGTAGGCTGCCACTATTTCTGTCTAGTTGCTGGTAGACTTTTCTCTGCTTCAACGTGGGACTTTAATAAAAACATAACACTTATTAGACAAAAACAATTTTTTTATCCTGTCTAATTAACACTATTTATTAATGTTACAGACCATCAGGACTGATAACATTTGATGCCTAGCTCCCACATTAATATTATCATTTTATTATTAGCCACAGCCACTAGCCGCTACCTTAATGATAACTTAACAGACAGCTAATGTGGCTATCGGGTAATTGCTAATGCTGTAGTTAGCTAACATTAACGTGTGCGTTGGTCAGGTTAATATTTGTGATAACTGTTTAATTCTTCAGTGTTGTTGAAATTGGAGCTTTACTGACCCCTCAAAATTCCTCATAAAGTGTTGTTCAGTGTTAGCTGCTAGTGAGAGAAGGGACTCTGTACCTGCCTGTCTGCTATGTGAAGCTGTCTGTCAGCTGGAGGAGGCGAAGACGGCACTGTTGGTATCAGTTCTGTTGCAAATGAGTATCTAATCTGATCATTTTTAACGTCGATTAGTATCTGAGTATCGATTTTTATGACAACCCTAACAGTGAGAGGTAAAGGCACCGGAGTACTCCAGCTGAAGTGCTAATTATGTGCCTTCCATTCAGTCTTTCCCAATGTTAAAACAGGTGTTCTTCATGGGGAACTTTGCAGTTATAACAGGAAAAGCACAGGTGAAACAATTTTTTTGGTAACAATGGCTCAGTTCCACCATTTAGTGTCCCTGTAAGCCATTAAAGTGAGGCAGTATTCAAAATACTGAGTCCACTGGAGCTAGAGTGCAAAGATCACGTAAATGGAATACTGATACTGGGAGTAAACAAATGAATGCAATAGTATTAATCACTGCTAGGAAAGACTGTCAGAAAACGTGCACTTCTATCCCCATTTGTGAATGACTCCGATTTTCTCGCTGCCTTCGAGTGAGGCCTTTGGGTGCAGCTAAAACTGTTTCTGCTCTCTGATTAGGTTCAACAACATGTTGTACAAACTTGCTCTGTCAGAGCATGCAGTTACAGCCGTTAGCGCATCCTCAGATCAAATTTGTTTCAACTTTTTTGGGATCAAATAGGATGCATTTTGGATTTATGAATGCACAAATTTATGAAGTGATGTGACCGTACATACGGAAGAACATTTTGAAAAGCTCATTATCTTTACATAAAAACTTTATTTCTCATGGTATTTTGTTTCCTAGTTGTAGTTACTTGATATTTGTATGGAAATATAAATAAATAACCAGCCATTTTCTGACATCCATTCATTGAATCCATTCACCATTTTTTCTCAACACTCATCCTTTCTGCCATTATGCTCTGTGTTTGCCACTTTGTTCTCGTTCCCCTCAGCAGGTATGTACAAAGAGTGCTGTTTCACAGCTCCATCATCAGTCTTCTTTGCCCTTTTTTTCGTTGTTTCTTCAAACTATAATTTTCCACCCGTTTTCCCCACTCTACTCAGTATGCTTTTTTTGCTAAACTGACTCCTCTCTTTCCTGTCCCTGCTACTCCTATCATAATTGAATCCTTTTCATGTTCAATATCTTGAAACTGAGAGGAAAATAAGAGAAAAAAATGGAAGGAAGATAGTTTGGAGGGAGATTATTGGAGGAAGAGATAAATCTAGAGAGAAGATGGCAAGATATTTTGAATAACAGACTGCTCAGTGAGGTTTTCCCTCATTAACGTGAAAAGAAAGGACAGAATGAAGAGGAAGCAGATTTTTGATGTCAACTTCGAGCCATATTGTTCCGTTTCTGGATCTGAAGGGTGTAGTTCTCAGTAGTGAATAAAAAAAACAAGAGGAGAGAGGAAGAGAGTTGATGAATGAGGGAAGCTGTAAAAATAGAAAGCCAAAGGGAGAAGGGAAGGGAAGTAAGCAGAGAGAAAAGAAGTTGTTTGTCTCAGTTTAGAGGAGCTGGATTGGCTGTGAATGCACATGTTGTCTTTGGTTAGCCAGATCTTACATAACTTTACAGGCTGGACAGGAATCATTGTTTTAATGATCAAGCCATGATTATTTTAGTTCAGTTGCATTTGTGTATGTGTGCGCACGTATGTGCAAAAGAGGGAGTGAGAGAGAGAGTGACAGGCAATAAGGTCTGAGTACCTTCCAGTAATCTAAAAGCAGGTGCAAACTTTTGTATCTGTGTGTGTGTGTGTGTGTGTGTGTGTGGACTTGTTTAGAGATCTTTGTGAGGACAAAAATTTGCATAAAACTATAGTTGTGAGGACCAACCGTGATTTGTGAGGACAAAACACTGGTCCTCACAAATTTGAAGGCATGTTTGAGCATTTTTGAGGCTCAAAATGTGGTATGGGGTTACAATTAGATTATGGTTAGGT
>VUQI01046985.1:21622-39731 GCA_015106735.1 Paratilapia polleni | reverse complement strand
GGCGTACATGGAACGTCATAACCAAGTGGCTGGCATAGTGTACAGGAACATCTGTGCCGAGTATGGCCTGGAAGTCCCGAGGTCAAAATGGGATACACCTCCAAAGGTGGTTGAGAATGACCGAGCTAAGATCCTGTGGGACTTCCAGATACAGACAGACAAACTGGTGATGGCTAACCAACCGGACATAGTAGTGGTGGACAAGCAGAGGAAGAAGGCTGCAGTGATAGATGTAGCAATCCCGAGTGATGGCAACATCAGAAAGAAGGAACACGAGAAGCTCGAGAAATACCAAGGGCTGAGAGAAAAGCTAGAAAAGATGTGGAAGGTGAAGGCAACAGTGGTCCCCGTGGTAATCGGGGCAGTGACTCCCAAACTGGGAGAGTGGCTCCAGCAGATTCCAGGAACGACATCTGAGATCTCTGTCCTAGGAACAGCTAAGATACTGCGCAGGACCCTCAAGCTCCCAGGCCTCTAGTGAGAGGACCCGAGCTTGAAGGATGAAAAAGACCGCCGCAGGGCGAGTGGGGAATTTTTATATATATACTATATATACACACACACACACACATATATATATACAGTATATATATATATATATATACAGTCGCAGTGGTGGATGCTCATATTAAACATGACCAGAGTTTGAAATAAATGTATGTGTAAGTAATCCCTGTGAGCCAAAATCTCAAACACATCTAAACACTCAAATATGGTCATCTTGGGCACACAGCTGTGGATGTGAACACAGAAGCTCCAGCCACTGTTCAAATCTTCTGTCTGTGGAGTCAGCCAAGCAGAGGAAACTTAGCCTTAAAGGGAAAGGGTTTGGATTATTATGAATTGTAAATTATGCAAAGCTATTTTAGCTGAGTCCAAGAATAACAAAATGGTGTTGGAAATGAGAAAAAAAAAAGCATGTCACCTTTCAGGTAAATCTATGTAAAGTTTTAAATGTACACCTGAAACACAGAACAATGTATTTTTATTGAAAACTAACATTACTTTTTACATGCTGAAAATATTTTTCTTAAAGTGTTGAAAAATGTCACTTGATAAGCATTACAAATAGTAACAATGACAATATTGTATAAGTTTAGATGATTATGATTTACTGAACGCAGTTATGTTGCATGTTTATTTTCTGTGATATAACACTTGAAAAAAAATAAATACCAACAGACTTCCCTGCAAACTATATAAGCATATATTACATTTTTAGTAGGTGTGATTTTTTGAAATATACATACATACTGTACACTCCACATCATCCTGATCATCATCATCGTCAACATAAACCCTTTATGTTCTATAATACTCAGATCAGTAACACAATCGGTAACTACAGAGGCTGCTCTTGGGTCAGCCATTCAAAAAGTGCACTATTGCAATCTCAAATCTTCTGTTCAGTAAAAGTTGGCATATGATGCTGATCATTTATAGATCATTTTGTTGTTGCTCAGGGCCTCTATCAGTTTGGTTTGCATGATCTCCTTAGTTGAGTATAATGGCAGCTCCAAGCCTGAGAAACATGTGTGTGCCTCAGGATAGTACTGGTCATGGGAGAGGTCTGTGACTTCTTTAACTCGGACTTCCATCTTGATTTTGTCCATGCCGAGAATAGGCACCCGGTCAAATCCTGTCACAAACCCTAGAGAAGGAAAAAAGTGGAACTCAGTTAATTTCCTGTTTTTTAATGTCTTTTTTTTTGTGCATAGCATTATGAACTGACAGTCCTCTGAAGTCAGAGTGTCTATTCAGGCATGAATGCTCAACCACCTCAGCTGCCGTGCAAGTGCTTTTTCCTACCAAACACCAGATATCCAATGCATAGACCAGCAAATGTAAAAACATTCCCGAACCATCTGAACTCAGGTGATAAAACATTGAAAATTCTTCCAGTTCATTGCGTTGCTGTGACTCATTCGAAATATAGAAGAATAAGTCAAATCAAGCAGATTAGCTTTCATTTATATTTGTTTAAAATGTTAAAGTCAGGTACAATACTTACAAAGGAAAGCTTTCTTCTGATTCTCAGTTAGTTCATCAAAAACCTCCCAAAACATCTGTATGGTGGGGTGGTCAGCATGGTAGCCATCTTTATAATCTGTGTTCTAATTACAGTGAAAGAGGCTGTTATATTTACTAAAAACAATTCATTAATAACTAATAGTAATCAAAGCATACACAGGGATGTGATAAAAGAGTTGCAGAGAAAATATTTACATCTGGAGCTCTTGTTTTGGACTGTACCTGTTTCAGCTTTTCCCAGTCGTGGAAGTCTTTGCCCACCATCACTTCTTGCAGCTCCTTTGGCCTGAAGAGTCTCACCAAATCCCGCTCACACACCAGGAAGAAGCCTCTTCTGAACTCCTGAAACACACTCTCCACTGATGTGTTGAAGGCATGATTCACGTAGGCATCCACAAACTCCTTCCTGTTTGACAGATAAAGGTAGTAATTAAAAAAAACAGATCCACACATCTGTCAAATCATTATCTGTTCTGTTCCACTTTACTTAAAGACTTGTTGAATTTCTGTCTCCGCTACTGACATTTCCCCATGGTTCCTTAGATTCCTTTTCTAAAACTTACAAACTTGTGGTGTACCTCAAGGATATATAGTGGGCCTTACTACTTTTTCTATTAGATACTTACCCTTGGTCACAAAACAGCTTATGTAAACGATCTTTGTTTCTTTGCAGATAATATCCAGTTATATCTTTCTGTCAACTTCAATGGTACTAGCAGTTTGGTTGACCTACTGGACTGCTTTGACCATATTAATTGATGATTTTTTTATTATCTTTAGCTTCTCTCTGGCAGGATAATACTGTGTTTGCTTTTTAAAAATATGCTATGAAAAAAAAGCTTTCATTGTCCTCACTTATTTTGACTTGTCACCAACTTTTCAGGATTTTCTGGATCAAGGTCAATATCCTTCCCATCCCAGTTGATCTGTTGAGAAAAAATATAGACATCACTGCTTTAAGAACTGAGTTGGGTATTTAAGACCATTTATGAGTTAAAGTTATTGACCATCTCCTATATATTAACTCCTACCGAAAAATACATGTCCAGGTTTTCCAAGTCATCTTCTTTATAGTCGTCCAGGATGTACTGCAGACTCCTTTAAACACAATACACTTAAGGATGATTGGTGAAACCAACCAACACCTAAAACTACAAATGTCTGTGAAATAAATATAACAATTTTGAAATTTTCCCTCTTACTCTCCAACACTTGGGCTGAATTCTATCAAATCCTCCAGTGAAGGCTTTACACCGATAAGCTTCTTGAACAGAACCAGTGGGAAGGGTAAGTGAATGATGGAGTAGTTGTACAAAGCCAATCCACACAGAACCCCAAAGAGGAAGAAACGCTGGTCTTGCTGTGTTGCCTGTTGTCAGTGATGGAGACAAATTAAATCAGAAATCAGTTCTCAAAGATTGGATTGACGAATATGATCTGAACTGAATATTGTTAGTTATATGGTACTATAAGGTACCCAAGGCTGTAAATTCTGGGTCTATTCTAATTTTGTTTCCAATGAGCAAGAAGGCTTACTTTGGAGGAGAACCATGCCAGAGTTTCAGATTCATTGAACATGAACATCCCAGATTCATCTGACACCATCTCATGAAAGACTTCATAAAAAAAGTCCTTTCTGTACACATTATCGATTGTGTGGTTCTCATCAAAGAAGACCTACAAGACAAGGGCAAAACAAAGTTTATATTAAAATTGTAGCTTATACAATAATGTTTGCATTTTTAATATTTGAGTCTTGCTATGTTTACCACAAGTGGCCTCTTGTAGTCTCTGTGATGAGTACCAGCCAGTTTTTCAATGGTGTCCTCCAAAACTGATGCTCGCCTTAGCTTCACCACGAAGAGTAGGTCTTCAGGAACTGGCGGAAAGCAACTGAATGTTCCCCCAAAATTCAAAAGGATACCCTTCACTTCTGTCATCTGAAACAAAGTTAATGATTTCATTTTTTTTCTCTTGAGTTTCTCAAAGAGAGAGGTATTCTATCTTATATAAGGACTATTTTTGGTAAAGCCTCAATTACCTTGGTGTAGAAAGCATTCATGTCAAAAACTGTTTTCTTTGATTGCAGATCCATCACAATTGGGAAGTTACAAAGGACAAGTGGCTCAGCATGTGCATTCTGAAAGGGGAAATCCCATACAGGTCATTTAGGTTTAACAACACTTGAAAACCAAAGATTTCTTTGTGTTGTTAACATGAGCATTGGACATTGACTAAAAAGTAAGGGAATAACAAAGCATAATAAACCAGATTCAAACACATGACACACAGACACATTGCTTTAGACCAAAAAAAGTTTTTTTAATTGAAATATTTAGTTTTTTACCTTGCGTTGTGACTGTAAATGCCAATGTCGCAGATCCTCAAAAAGAAATGTTTCATCAGTTGACAAACAAAAATCGCTCTCCGGTATCCTTCGAGACTCTGCAACCCTGCTGTTGGCCTTAAGAAGAAAACATCTTATTAGCTATTTATTATCATTTAAACACTTAAGAAAAGATAAAATTTTAATTTAGGAGTGAGAAAAATGAGTGGTTTAGGATATTGATACCGACATTGTACATATACTGGAGGACTAGCAGCAGATTTCTGACTCCAGAGTTGCGAGGAACAGGCTTAAAGGACAGGATCACTGAGAGGGCCTGCTTCCACACCTTAACGTATCTAACCATGGTAGAGGGCGACAGTGAGGACCACCAGTCACCTGAAGAAAACAACAGAGAACAAAACATCAGTGTCAGTGAGCATTTTCCAACAGAATAGACAAAAAAGCATAATTATTTTTTTAAAAAGCACTTTGTTGCCTTCCAGATCCTAAGAGAGTATTCTGATGTTATGTAGGCAGTGGAGACAGTACCTATAATCTGGAGGCTTTCCTTTGACAGGCTTGTTACTGCACTAGCGACCGCCTCAGCGAGCTTTGTGCTCCATTGCCATGTGTGTTTCTGGATTGCGTGCAGAAGCTCATTGAGAAGCAGGTGGATTCTCAACCCCTCCACTCCAACTGGTTTCTTATCGAGGAAAGGAAGCAGGTGCACAACAGCAACCTCAATCTGTTAGTATGAAAAGGATTGCAAGGGTCACTCAGCATCACTCGGGAGCAGTTACATTACATGTGTCCTTTGCTCAAGGTAGTTATCATAAGTAAAGCATCAGGACTTTTTATCCATTTTATAAAAGCCAGGAAGCTTATAATGTTAACACAGACTAGTGCAGTGCCCAGTCAGGGAGAGTGTAACCAGTTACAATTTGCAGATGTCCTCTAAATGAGTCACGTGCAGGTGTTTTGTGTCACATTCTTCTACAATGGAAGTCTCCTAATCCTCCTTCTGTATCTCATTGGATCAAGGATACCATGTTTTTTCTTAAACTGAAAAAAATTAAATACACAATAAGGTGGTATACTGACAAGTTTTTCCAGAAGTGACAATCATTTTTGAAATTATTCACTGATTTGAGAGTCCTGCTGGACTGAGTGCTGTTGTGAAGATTGTTGAATATTTTGTGTGTGTGGCTGAGCCAGAGCAGTAATTGTTAATGTTCAAAATACAATAAAGATATCTGGGGGAAAAAAAGCGCAGTTCATGGAATGGGCATGTCAAGCTGGCACCAAAATTGAGTCAGTCCCTATAGACTCCCATGTTAAAATGGCAAATTTTAACAGTATTAAAAAACAATGTTTACTGCCTGGTAAAAAAACAGGTTCAGTCTTTATAGATAGGTTTCCCCCTCATAACAACTTTACCATGGGTGAATTTTTTAAATATCTCTTGCTTGAGTTATACAGGTAAGGCTTAAAATTGGAAGTGTGGCTGTGCTGACACAGGGAACTGTGGCCAGTTGCTGTCTCCTAGGCTTCACCTCTACTAATTCGAGTCGCTGAACTGGACAAGTTATGGATTTAGCTTGCTGACTAAGATTGCTAGTATCAGCTGATAGCTTTGCACACTATCCTCTCCTCAAAATATGATCATAAGGGATCAGAAGAATGGTTGTCAACACAGGCAAAAAAAACAGGCCTTCATAAGTTATGGACAGAAAGAGATTTCTCAATTAGTCAGATATTAATTAAAAAAACATAACCTTTTCATACAGATTACATGTATTCTAGTAACATACCTCTGCCCGAACATTGTCCTTCTTTACCAGTTTCCTGAAAGCAAGCCGTGCATGTTTCAGGTTCAAGCCAGGGTACTTTGGTGAAGTTTGGAAATGTTTATCACTGCTAAGAAGACAAAGAAAAAAGTCCACGTAAAAACACTGCACTTAGAGATAGGCAAATATTTTGCAGCTATAAAGATATTTCAGTTATTTCCTGAACCAACCAACAGACCTACCACCTGTGAGATAAGAACAAGAAAAAGAGATGACATGGATAGAAACTCTGTGTTTACCTTTTCTCAAGGAAGCTTTTATTCAGACAGGATGCAGAGGAAAATGCCCCGTAGATTTCCCTGTGAAGATTTAACATTTTCATTCTATTGCAGAAAAACAACTTTGCTTTCAAACAAATAATTAATTACAGCAGCCATAAAATACCAGACAAATCAACAAACTCTGACTGCCAGTGCATCGTACTTACTGTTTTATCTTTTTCCATGACTTTGGATCACATTCAGAAGTCCATTTGTCAATCATGCCATCAAGACAGTACTGTGTTACAGTGTCACAGTCTCCATTTGAATCCTCATGAACGTCCTGTGAAAGAAAGTAGTCATTGTTCACATGTTTACACCTCCTCTCATTATGGTCTGTACTTTATGTGTTAGTGTCAGTACCTCATTGGACGAGCATGTTGCAAATGAACAGTTCTCTCCAGCAAAGATATTCTTAATTTTGGGCTCGCTGGTGTCTGAAATGACAAATAAACAGGTCATTTCTTTCTCAGATCAGTTTATTGCGTCCTTTAAGTCATTTATACCCTGCTGTAGTTACCTTGTGGCAGCTGAACAGGAAGCGGCACAGATGGATAACGCTCCTCTCCATGTCCCAGCTGTCCTTGCTCTCGACAACCAAAGGAGTAGAGCCTCTTGGAGTCAGTCAACACTAAAGTGTGATTTCTGAGTAGATAAAATATTAAAAAACAACATTTTTAGACCTCAAAACCACATATACACTTTACTGACTGTTTATCTTTGAGGAATTTTTATTTGAGCAGCTTGACACTGTCTGCAATATTTGCTAATCTCTTCAATAATAATACTGATAATTGATCTAAAAACTTTTAACCACTGTACCTTGGATGGAAAAAAACAAAACAAAACAAAAAAAAAGAGTAAAGAGTATGTGTGTTGTACCTTCCACATGCAATCTTGGTGACCTTTGCCCCCCAGAGCTCTGCAACAAGCCGAGGACGCAGTTCGTTTCGTAGTGAGTTGTGACCGAGCTGTCCATATTGACCAGAGCCAAATGTAAACACTGCGCCATGCTGAGGAGGCAACCAGACAGCTACAGTGTAAAGTCCTGCAGTCAATTTGTACATTTACATGGCATCTGTTTTAAGTTTATGTGTTTTCACAAAAATATATGCACAACTTTTTTTCTTGTTTTTTTTACTGATATTAAAGAAGGAAAACCTCTAAATTAAAATCACACCAACAAATATTTCTTTTTAAGCACTGAGCCAAAGACTACTAGCATGTGAAAGGTGTTGCTCTGCTCTTTCCATCACCTTTACAGTGCATTTTAGCCTCTTTCATCTCATTTTTTTCATGTTTACAACCTGCAACTTTATTGTTTTGCTTCACTGGACAGTCACAGTCACAGCAAGTAGCAAAAGGCTCAGATTATGAAACCGCACCCTGCAGCCATAGTCACCAGCCTACACCAATGGCTGGTGACTATCTGGATATCACACTTGAGCTTTTAGCAGCCACTTATTTTAATTAGGAGCTGGTGGAGATCAAAGCAGAAATTAAAGGAGATTAAATGTTGAGCTTGTATTAATCAGGTAGCCGAAAACACAAATGAATGATCATTTTGCTATGTTTTAGTTTGATGTGTAAATAAGGAACTCAATGCTCAGTCATCATATCAAATTTAAATGTGATATGCCAGCTAGTAATCTGTTTGTTTCTGCTGCCTCTGTTAATGGACAGTAAATATTTTACTAATTGTGATAATTGAAGATCTTTAAAAGTAATATTTTACAAGACCATCCAAAAGCCTTCCAGCTATACAGGCGTGTCATTTAGTGAATAATCTTCTTTATTCTGTCTAGAGACCACGCTCTGTTTCCTAATATATTGCAGGTTGTGAAAGGATAGCGTCAAAAAGCACCTGTTGACCAACCTTTGTCAAAATGGCCGTGTGGTCCTTTCCACAGGAAATGTGATGAGCTTTCTTCAGATTCAAACAATGAATAGAAACAGGTGCATGTCTGTCTACAGGGAAAAGGGAAATGTTATGTTAAGTTACCAAATTATAATGCATTCCAATATATATTAATATACAATGAAGTTACCATGACTGTGATGTCTGGTGGTAAAACAGACTGCTGTATTATCTTTACATAAACACACATAAAAAATCTAGCCACAGTACCTGTTGTGTCTCCTAGCCCGAGCTGTCCACAGTCATTTCTCCCCCAGCTGAAGACACCTCCAGAGACAGAGAGGGAAAAACTCTGGTCTCCTCCTGCAGCGACCTGGATCAGGGGGATTGCTGACAAAGATCGGACATGTTGAGGTGATCTGCAGCCAGACTTTCTTGTACCCAGACCCAGCTGGCCCCTGGAGTCCTGGCCCCATGTATACAGCTGGCCATCTGTGAGGGAAATCAACATATCTCTGAATCTTTCACCTTCTTGATATCTGACAAATGCAACCAAATGTTTTTCCAAGAATGTAATTAGGATGGACTGACTCAGTGTTTCTTGATTCCATTTGTAGCAGTTTACTGGGCACTCTACTGTACCTTTTGTCAGCGCAACTGAGTGTTGACTCCCACGAGCAATCTGAGAAACCTGTTTGTTAGAAAAAGCTTCCAGTGGCCTGAGAGAGCGAGCAGGAAACAGAAGAGATCACAGCTGAAATTGCCATTTATCAGAGCTAACTATGAATCCAAGTAAACATTTTGCACCATTTATACATATCTAATGTCAGTCTAACAAGCATAAACTGTACTTCTCATTACCTGGGAACGAAAGGAGAGTGAGTTGTGTCCACACAGAGAACTTTGCCACTCTCAGACAGCAGTGTGACCACATCATCACCACAACTCACAGCCTCAATCTTCTCTTTGTATTTCACAAACTCTGCAGAGTCACCAGCCACAAACACAGCAGATGCAAACGGACGCAGCTCAGTTAAATATCTGGTTATGTGTAAGTAAGAGTGAACTTGTTAGTGAGACTGATACTCACTCTGCCTGCCTCTCACTCTCTTCCCATCCTTACTCTCATATGTGCGGATGATAAACGCGTTTCCATTACTTTTGGCGAAAGCCAGCACGTTGTGACCTGCTGACAAATCATCGATGTGATAACTGATCTTTAAATAATGAACTCCATCATCAGCCGTCGTGCTGTCCGTATTGGAGCCGTCTTTCAAGTAAAAGCCGCGCTGGCAGTCCTCTCCCCATGAAAACATGCTGTCTGAGTCTGTTTAGGACCAACAGCTGATCCTTACTGTGTCACTCTGCAGTCTGTCAGAAGCGAAACTTAACCTGGAAAACAAAACTTAAACACGCTGCTGAACAGCGTGATGAAACGAAACAACAACACACGCACAACGAGTCAGATGGTCTGTTACCTTTAAAGTCGGAGAAACAAATTGTGCAGCTTTTTTGTTTCGTTTCACACGCAGAGGAGGAGGATCGAGGACTGGCGAGGAAGAGGCTGTTTAAAGACTTAGTCATGTCGATCTGGCAGGATGGAAAAATGGGCTACAAAAAACAATGTTGAAGGGTCATTCCACAACTGGAGGACGATTTAGGGTTAAAAAAAACAAACAAACAAAAAAAACCTTTATTTTCTTTTATGTTTATGTACGATTATGCTCATTTGTAGCTCTGTATCTGCTTGCTGTGCGTAACAGTTTGAACAGTTCAAAATAATACTTACTTACCGTTTGCTGGTCCTAGAGTGACCAGATCCCAACAAATCAGTGTGGGGTAAAGAGTATGTTTACATGGTACAGTGTGGGGCATGTTAATATTACTGAAAGCTGGTCTGACATTTTGATATAACAAACTTAAAAAAGAAAGAAACCATGCATATAAAGGTTTGGCATAAATCCTATGAAGGACAAATGCAGTGTGTTTTATTTGAATATAACTTTTCAATCTTCCTCACTAAGTAAATACAGAAAGCATAAATGGAAGCTAAAGTATGTTTTAAGGACTTTAGTGTTAGTCTTCATATGCTTGTGTAATAATATTTTAACAGGTGGGGCTGCTGTGATCACAGCCAGAGCTTTGTGCCTGTGATGCCTGAGAAGGATTTGCACATTTAACATAATACTGAGCCAAGAATAGGAGAAAACTGTCTAAAACTGAGTTTAGAGCAGGCCTCTCCTACTGTCATTTTTTAAAGGGCATCTACTTACTTTTTGCCTGGAAGGGCCTCAATTTATCATCAGCTCCAGTGCAATCATAGCCCTTGCAGAACCTTTGTAAACCATTAATCCAACCTTGATGTGCAGTGCCATTTTGGAGACGATATACAGTAAATCCATAATGATAATCCAATTTTGAAGATTTTCTTCAATTATTCATCCATTCTTCTTCTGTACTGAAAACTTGTTATTGTTGGCATAGTAGTTTGCAGTCCCTTAATACCTTGGGTTAAGTCAAAGTCCTGCTGGTTGAACCTGTGCACCCAACAGAAAGACTGCCACAACTTCTATAAATCTTAGCTAAGCTGGTAGCTTTTTAGACCAATGGTTCAAATCTCATTTAGGCTTCTTGGGGATTTTTAAAAAAGATTCTTGCTAATTATATCATTCTATTGTCTAAAAGAAAAGCTGAGAACTAAACGTCTGGACTGGAAAGGTCAGCAGGGACCGGAGCTCAGTTACTGATGAAGGGATCAGGAAGGTGGAATACCAATAACAACCTAATGATCCACTCAGATCAGACACACTCAGATGTACATGGGCTCAGCATAAATAGAAACAATGACACTGACCAACCACAAGGTGGCGGTAGAGTCACACCGTTAAATACAAAGATAACCACAAACACACACACACACACACACACACACACTACTTGGCCATGAACTTTCTGTAACAAGAGAAGCATTTGTCATTTTTACAAAATAATTTTTTTTCTGAGAAAATACTGAAGAGATAAATCTGCTAAAATGCTGACTAAAAGGTGAAGCGCTGACATAAAAACCCAAGATCAGTGTGCTCCTGTTTCGCCCAGTGGGAGCTAAAAATTCAAAAGGTTATCTTGAGGACAAGATTCACTTTGAAAACAACAAGTCTCATTTGAAATGTGAGTTTGGAAAATGCTCACACTGAGACAGAGGCTACCAGTTATCTTGGAATTTGTTTACTTATAGGAAAAAAAAATCCACTGACACTGGCTGGATGAGCTTTTTTTTTTTTTAATCTTTACAGTGTCTTAAAGAGATACATGCTCCAAAGTAGCTGATGACAGGTGGTGGTTGTAGAGCGCATCACCGCCTCTTTTCCTCATTTCTCTTCCTCCCTCTTCTCTAACGCTGCCTCACAGTAAAGAAACAAATCAAAGTAAAAGGAATTTGAGAAAGTCTAAAAGAGCAGCTGGTGTGTAGATGTTTAAAGTCTGACCCCTGCAGCACATCCCCCCCTCAGCTGCACAAGTGACCTTCAAGGCAGCAGTTGATCTCCCTTTTACTTTCTGTCACTGTTTGCTTTCTTCTGTCAGAGCACTTTGAAAATAATGATCTCATAGTCAGTTTAGAATCAGAGACACATCCTTTGTAATGAATACTGAACAGGTTGGATCGAGCTGTGAGAGTTTTTTTTTTTATTTATTGGAATAACTAGATTTTTCCTGCTCTTATATTATATTGGATAAATATGAACCTATATGTGAATTTATTACTTTTTTCTACCTAAAACGATTTATGATTATATTCTGTATAATATTTTTATTTATTTTTATACTACATGAGTATTTTTCCTATTATTTTACTGTATTGCAAGTAAAAGAATGCAAATTTTGTGTGCAGTTATAGAAAGTCAGACTCCCAAATACATCTAAACACATTACTGCTTTAAAATAAATGAACCCTTTTGGATTTGTATCTTTCTAAATTAAAGGAATTTGATATATTTTCATTTTATTTTCAGTACACTCTCCAGCTGCCCTCAAAGTACACACTACTTCATCCTAACATTGTGCCTTGAACTTTGACCTTCTTGCTGTACATGTAACTAGTCTGAGGATTGTGGGTCAGATAGGCTGGAAGGGAATGCTGGTTTGCATGCTGCAAAATAAAATGGCAACCACCAGAGCAGAAAAATGAAGCCAACGTGGGAGTGGTAAAAACTGCAGGTCCTCTTATGTACACTTGAGGCTGGCTCCATAGAATCCCATGATAAAATGCTTCAGCCATAAAAATAACATGTTCACAAAGCAGTTTTAGACCTATGTGGATTTTATTAAGGCTTGAAGTTAGGGATGTGGCTGTTTTGATTGACAGGAGTCCTGACACAGACCGCTAAAGCTGCTAGCTGTCTGCTAAAGACTACCTCTATTAATCTGAGCCACTGAACTACACCTCTCCACAGTGTTTGTGTTTAAGTGCATTTTAATGCAATTATGTGAGATGCAGCCTGTCCAAGAAGTTTGTGCTCCAGTTTTGGTGAGTGCCCTTCTTCAGTTGGTCCATTAAAAGCAGCTAGGCTGCTAACAAAAACCAGCTGGTGGTTGAACATCATGTATATTCTTGCTTCCCTTCACTGGCTTCCAAAGAAATTGAGAATTTTAAATGTTATCAGAACTGCTAGGACCTTATTATAACAGCTGCCCTCTCTGTTTGTCTGATGAGGGCCTTTTTACTGTTTCCTGATCTTATTTTTAGTTCAAAGGCGAACACGCTTTTTGGGTTGTATTGCTTACACTTTGAAACAGCTTCCCTGATTATATCAAGTTAACCTATTTTTGATGTGCTTATTTTTTCTAAGTGCTGTACAGTTTAAATAATACATTATTTTTAATTAGCAAGTATCTGTCCCCTTGTGTTACATCCATCCAGTCTATGGATGCAGCTTGCTAACCAGGGTCACTAGCATTAACTGATATAACTCCATCCTCTGGTCTAAAAACGGTCACTTCTGGCTCCAAAATACTAATGTGCTGACAGCTTAAAAATGCACAGTCCAGAAACCATTTTGTGATGTCATGGTGGCTTCATCAATCTTTTATATACAGTCTGTATTCAAAAGGTAAGAATTGCAACAGGACATCCTGGTATTTTTGGAATAATGCACGTGACAAACAAAGTCTTGGGGATAAATTAAATCTTTATCTGGTGTACTAAATGGAATGGTAGTACGGCTATTGGCATGCACCCACTGCTGATGGAAAAACTAAAAGGACATTTACAATGCCAATTTTAATATTTGTCTTTTCTGAATATACAGTTAAAAAAACAAAATCATATTTCACCAACTTTAAAGACAAAAAGCTCATCATTTTGACCCTGATAAGGACCATCATTAGTCTAACCCACAGTCCAGTTCTTGTGTACTCCCTTTCTTTAAGTTTCTTTGTTGTTCACTTAACTTTACTGGAAAGGATAATCATGCTGGAATTGATTCTCCCATCAACTTTTTACTCCTCTGAACCACCACTGCCAGAAACTGTCTAAAGCTTTAGCTCAGTCTGAGCCGGAGGTACATCACCTTCTTCCTGTTTGTGCCATAAAGCAATAAAACAGACTCCCCTTTAAATCCTACCCAGAGGCACAAAATGTAAAAGACAGAATAGATCTGCTGGTAGAGTTTGACAAGCATCAGTTAATGAAGTCATTATTAATGTTGAAATGAGCTTGCTAAAACCACCACAATGTGAAACAATAAGACAAGTAGCAACTCGATGATAAGTGACTGTTTTGCTTCTGTTTATTCAGCACTTACTCTGCACTTTTTGATATTCATCTCTTCTGTGGCTGCGGCTTTGCTGTACTCACGTCAGAATTTTTATCCTCCTGAAGCAACTTGAGTCTCTGACAGCAAGTGAAGGAGTGCAGCCTCTTGAGAAACAAACTGCACTGAGTACTTCCAGTACTGTGTGCCTGCATGAGTGTGTGTGTGTGTGTATTTCAGGGCTGTGCTGAGCTGTACCAGGACCTAAACATCCACAGTATCATCTCTGCTTCTTTGCTTCCACATAACACAGAACAACATGACCGCAGAGGATGCAGTTTTTTTTAGCCTTATTTTTACTCTTTCCCCCAGTTTCTTTTCTTTTTGACACTGTGTTTCTTTCACATTGTTGCTGTTTCTCTTTCATTCACTTTTTTCTTTCAGCTCTGGAGTAAGTGCTGCTATCTGCTCTTATCTTCAGACACAAAATATGATTTAAAAACAATTTTCTTAAGTGAGAAAGGCCCTGGGGGGGTGTGTGACTAAGACAATCAGTACACTGTCAACACCATGACTGGATTAACTCAAAGGAGGGCAAAAGTTTGCTTTATCAACACTTTATCACCAGCAGAGTCCTCGTGTACGCACCCCATGTTATAAATGAGCCAAATGGTACGCTATTTGGGACAAATGGAAGAAGTCTTTTTTTTAAGGTGAGTTTTCATTTCTGTAAATTGGTTTAACAAAAGCCTCAAATATTCTCCTGTACTGGGGACAAAATTCAAAAATATTGTGTTTAAGTTTTCTTACTTTGCATTGGGAAAGATGAAAAGGTATTTATGGAACATATTCAGTAGCTTGTATCACCTTTAGCAGCAATAGCTTCAAGTCACTGTTTTCTGTATGACTTTATCAGTCTCTCACATCATTGTGGAGGAATTGTGGCCCACACTTCTTTACAATGTTGCTTCAGTTAATTGAGGTTTGCAGGCATTTATGCAGAGCTCCAAGGTCCTGCCACAGCATTTCAGTCAGGTTGAGGTCTGGACTTTGACTGGGCCATTGCAGCACCTTGATTCTTTTCTTTTTCTGCCATTCTGGTGTAGATTTGCTGCTGTGCTTGGGATCATTGTCCTGTTGCATGACCCAATCTGGGCCAAGCTTTAGCTGTCAGACAGATGACCTCACATTTGACTCTAGAATACTTTGGCATACAGAGGAGTTCATGGTCGACTCAGTGACTGCAAGGTGCCCAGATCCTGTGCCTGCAAAAAAACCTAAATCATCACCCCTCCACCACCCTGCTGACAGTTGATATGAAGAGTTTGTGCTGATATGCTCTGTTTGGTTCTCTCCAAATGTGGCACTGTGCATTATGGCCAAACATCTCCACTTTTGTTCCATTGTTCCAGAAGTCTTGATGCAATTTTGCAAACCTAAGCTGTGCTGCTATGTTCTTTTTAGACAGATGAGGCTTTCTCCTGGCAGCTTTTCCAAACAAGCCATACTTTTTCAGTCTTTTATTTGTACCGTCTTTAACATTTAACATGCTAACTGAGACCTGTAGAGTCTGAGATGTAGCTCTTGGGATTTTTGCAATTTCTCTGGGCAATGCACCGTCTGACCTTTGGGTGAATTTGCTGGGACGTCCATTCCTGGGAAGACTGGCAACTATCTTGAATATTTCCCATATGTGAATGATCTTTCTCACTGTAGAATGACCCTTCCCAGATTGATGGGCAGCAACAATTGCTTCTCTAAGATCAATGTTGATGTCTTTCTTCCTTGTCATTGTGTTAACGCACACCTGACTACTCCAGACCTGCAAACTGCCAAAACGTCCACTTTTATAGAGCTGCTCACACTTGTTGAGTTAATCAAACGTATTTGATTAGCAGCACCTGGCTGCTATTTACCCTCTTAATTCCTAAGAAAGCAGTGAGGGTGTACTTAGTTTTTCAAATACTGCTTCTACATTTTGGCGTAATTTTTGTAGAATAAATAATGACAGTGTAATGTGTCGGGTGGTGGTGCATCTCAGGTTGTATTTAATTTTAAGACCTGCTAGGGACCAGATTATTTTTTATTATGTCATGATATGTAAAAACGTAGAATTTTTTAATTTCAATTTTTAATTTACTTTCTTTTTACCATAACTGTAGATGTATGAAAAAATGGTAAACACGTTATTCGTTATTGGAATTGCCTTATTGGGAAACTATTTGGAAATTGGCCATCATTAATGCTATTATTTCCACGTGTTTTTCCTGTTATGACAGGTCAGAACATTTAATGAGCACAAGGTATTTCTCCTGGCAGTGTTTCATAATGAACAGTTAAGGTGTAAGCTGCCCCACTTTAACAACATAAGTGAATACTGGTAGGTAGAGCACCTGTACATAAAACCTTTAAGCCTCGTTGACTCCAGTATGAAAGAAAATGTCTTTCAGAAGAACAATCAAAGATGTGACAAGCGAGGAGCGGATCTCAGTGTCAAACTGCACGCTCATTGGCTAATGAGCATACCCTGGGTAGTCCTCCTTTCTGAAAGTTAGAATGATCAAAATTTACCAAATAGACTTAACTCACCAGGACAGTGTTTACAGAGGCCAAGTCTGAGGGACAGTTTCTCATAGACCTCTACAGGACCAGAAGTCTCTTTACAGCCACAGCTATTGCCCCCTGGCGGCTTTTGACAAGAATGCAGGTCTAAGGGACTTCACTTTCCAGATCCAGAAGCTGTCCCCATCTTTTATACTGAGTATGCTTTGGAGCCAGCCTCAAGTGGTCATTGAAGGACCTGCAGGTTTTGGCACTTTATTTTTCAGCCCCAGAGGTTGCTGGTTGATTTAAACCTGTGTGCCCCCTGGCCAACAGGAGGCAAGAGACCTCAACCTGACAAACACCCTGGATGTGTTATCAATATTGCTCTAAAAGCAAAACATTAGTAAAAGAGTCTATTTACATATCCAGAATACACCAGCTTTATAGCTTTGGTTTGGTCTAATACAACTGCTAAATTAAAATGTTCTTCAGCACCAAGATGCTTTCTTCACTAATACATTAGAGCTTAGTGTCTTTGTTTTTTCTGGATATGTAGCAAACAATGGGTTTATCATTTTTTTCAGCTGCTGCTGCTCAACAGGTGGTGGAAGTCAGAGGCGCTGGAGGTTGATGAGAGCTGTGAGATTAAACTAAAACAGTTAAAAGCAAAATAAGCATAAAAAGGGATCCGAGTCACCAACCAGCTGGCAAGCCCTCAGAAACAACCCACTGCATGACACTGAGGCTTTAATATGTGATGGTACATGTTAATAGTACACAGTTCATAAATAGCAGAATAATGGCTCTAACCTAAACACTAAAGAAGTATTTGCCATTAAGCAGTTAAAATGTGCTGTACCTTTGAGATGTACTACAATGGATGTTTTTCTTCTCCACCCTTTAAGTGGCCTGATCCATGTTTTTTTTTTTTGCTCCAAGCAGAACATTTAGATACAGCATCTAATGTGACTACTGAAAGTGGACAAAACTGCTGTTACACTGACCAGCTATCTTGCTTCAAAGGGCGTCAGCGGCATGAGGCCAGGACAGAGATGAAACATGAAAACACACACACAAACACACGCACACAGTAAGAGTAGAAAGAGAGATGAGAGATATAGGCCTTGTCCGACAGCTGAGATATAGCACAAGAGCCCTGGGGAGTTTCAGGGGATTTCCACCGAGGGAATCGGACACGTTGTCTGATTTACTCTAACACTTTGGCTAAACTTATGATAAAAGTTCACTAAGGAAGCAGCATTACTGTATGTATTTATCCATCTCTGCACTCATCTGTCTGTCTTCTGCTCTGCTGCTTTCTCTTTCTCCAGATTTTTTTTTTTTTAATGTGAGTGTTGATGACTTTCTTAAGATATCTTTCCTAAATAATATTTTAAAAAAAGAACGAAAGAGTGGCTTGAAGCTAAGGGTGAGCGAGAAAGAATGAGAGGAGTAAAAAAAAAAAAAAAAAAAAAAAAAAAAAGGGGGAA